>JAODAL010011117.1:0-101543 GCA_025379985.1 Phyllomedusa bahiana | reverse complement strand
GGCACGGGAAATTTAATGTCAGTTCAAAAAAAATGAGGGTTCAAATAATACTGTTTTTGGGACTTTTTAATTTGTGGTGATGCAGGTTAAGGGTCATGCTGTGGTACAAAAGGGGATAGTGAATGGTGTGGACTTTTTTTCTGTGGCTTTTATAGCCTAGTGTTGTGCCTTAGATTTTGCAGGTATCCATTTGACTGTTGTGGCTGTTAATTCCAACTTCTCAGCCCTGTTAGGGTTGTAAGAATGAAGGTTTTTTGTGCTCTCTCATAGACTTTATTGGTCATCGCTCATAATCGACTGCTCACTTTTGAAAAACCTTATCGATGGTGGCCGACTATCGACTATCGCCCGATGTCGATAGCCAACGTAATCGCTCAACACTAATTATAATAGATATAATTTATCCAATCTACATTCTTATTTACTGTAACCCACCAAAAGAGAACCGATTCAAAGCCAGCTGCTATCTGATTTCTGGCCTTGAACTTATCAGGCACTCCTCGGGGGACTCCTATGTTTCATATAGATTTTTGTGTCAAAAGACCCCTGGGGTTTACAATCTCCTCTCTTCTCTCTAGTGAACCCTTCAACACTCAAAATTGTTAGTTCTAGATGTATTTTGTCTGAAGAGATTATTTGGAATGGCATAAGTATTTGCACCAGAGTACAACTACCCACCCACTCTGTTAATAATCTTGGTCTTAGCTTCATGTCCCCACACATCCACCATAAGTCAGTTCTTGCCACCTTGGTTGACAAACCATTTAGCCTCAACTCATCTTTATCCTTTTCTGCAGAGATTTGTAAATTTCACAAAATTCTGAGGTTAAATTTCCCACTACCTTTCCATTTCCTGTTCTTTGGAAACAGGTGTAGTTTCCTGGATATGCTACAACTCTAGGGGGTATCTGATGTTACATATGTTGTCATCTATAGGGTCATATGAGACGTTGTATAGGGACAGGATGCAGGAAAGCCCTTTTAGGGTTCCATCCTCAATTTTAAATGGTAATTGTCCCTAAGTGTGGCCTAGCTTGTTGCACATTGCGATACAATTTGTTCTTTGATTTTGAAGGGCAGTGTACCTCACCCAAATTTACCCACCCCGTTTCTCTCTGTGTAACCTGTTTCTAGGGCGATTTTATCTTCATAAGTCACTTCCTCTAATGTAGTGAGATCTAAATGAGTGGTGAGTTAGTGGGTCTGGTCTCCATGTCACTGCTATCTGGTTCTTGAAAGGGCTTTTAAACCAAAAGGGTTCCTTGTTTGACCCCTTGGTTTGGGAACATCCAATCCTAATACATATAAGCCTTCATCTCCTGGTGACGGGTCATTTATGTTTATTACATGGGGATTACAGGTTTGCCTTACTTCAGTGCTTTCTGGATCACAAACCCATTTGGGGGTGATCCTTAAAATAGTCATCTTTTCTGAGAGGGGTGCACCTGTCTGACTAACCCTGGTAATAGCTTCCTGTGGAGTGTATCCCCATGGATCCCCTGTATTCCAACCTGCATCTGACCAAGAATTACAGTTTTCATTCCCTGGTCTGGTGACACAGATGTATGTTACAGCCCCTGGGACCCCTGTAACCAATTTATCATTGTCATTCCCACTGGTTTTGTCCCATTCACATGGTACCATCTTACAAAAATCAAACAGAAAAGTTGCTGATGACCTGGAGGTGTTAAACCACATAGTTACCACATCCTCATTTTGGGTTACCAGTTCCAGCCCCTCCGTTTGAGGCTGAAAGGGGGATATCAGCATCATCATGAGCAGAATCATTCTTTCGTTCCAGAAGTTTACAGTGACTTGCATGAATCCAGTTCGGCTTTCCTTCAAGTTTTACTGAGGTGTCTGTAGTGAGGAGAACCTGGAAAGGACCATCAAATCTTTGTTCTAGTGGTTTTCTGGTATGTCTTTTCACAACCACCCAATTACCTGGTCGAAGAGAATGAGAGCTCTCTTGGCTGTTTGGATCTGGAATAGAATCATAGACTTGTTTATGTACAGTAGAGAGCCTCTTGTGCAGATTTTGGACATAACTAGTGATGCTGTCACAATGAAGCTGTAGTGTTTGTGGGAAGTAAAGTCCCAACCTTGGGGCTGACCCAAATAGTACTTCAAAAGGAGATAATTTTGTTTTCACATTGGGTGTGTACCTGACTGAAAAGAGTGCTAATGGCAAGCACTCTGTCCAACTTTTTCCTAACTCCTCACTAGCCTTTTGAATTTTAGCTTCAGAGTTCCATTTAATCGTTCTATTTTTCCACTGGATTGGGGGTGATATGGGGTGTGAAAGGCTTGACTTACCCCTAACATCTTCATGGCATGTTGCATTACCTCTCCAGTGAAATGGGTACCTCTGTCACTTTCCAAAGTCTCACATAACCCAAACCTGCAGAAGACTTCTGTCATTAGTTTCTTTGCAGTAGCTTTTGCAGTGGCTTTTGGCATCGGGAAGGCTTCTGGCCACCCTGAGAAGAGATCTACACAAACAAGGACATATTCATACGTGCCTACCTTTGGTAGCTGTATGAAATCCAATGCAAACGTTGGAATGGAAAGAGAGCTTTGGGTGTTTTGTTTTGGGGTACCTTAATTACTCTACCTGAGTTGTGTTGTATGCATGTGAGACATGATTGTGCATATCTGGTAGCAACTGTTGTGAATCCTGGAGCAAACCATTGTTTCTCGACTAGAGCACACATAGCATTTTTGGACAGGTGTGTTGGACCATGTGCAGCCTGGACCATTGCAGGGTATAAGGACCTGGGCAAGCATACCCGCAATCCCACCCTCCACAGACCTTCACGTTCCTGAGCTCCAGCCTTTGACCAGACCTTCAGTTCTTCCCCAGCGATTTGCCGGGTCAGAGCTTTCAGGATACCTAGGTCTAGGCCGTTGCACTCAGTGGTCATCATGATCAGTGGGGGTGTCGTGGGGCCTCTTTTTCTTGTCCCAGATCTTGGGAAGCTTGCCTCTCTCCCCCCTTGGTTTCCCCAGCTGCCAGCTTGGCTATTCTGTCCCGCCCTTTTCATTGCCACGTGCCTCATTTTTGTCGAGCTTTGTGTGTGCTTTTACCTTGACTATGGCAACCTCTTTAGGAAGCAGTAAGGCCTCCATTAGTTGGCTGATGGGAGTGCCTGCTGATGCTGATCTCACCCAGGGCCTGCAGTATGATACTAGCCCTTGGAAGGTCCGAAGTTGTTGGACACCCGTTGGTGGGTTCAACTTCTCAATAGCCTTTTTCCTATCCGCGGTCAAATGCCGGGCTCCTGCTGATATGCAATGTCCTAGAAACACAACCTTTTCCTGGCAACACTGTAACTTCTCCCGCGAAGCCTTGCACCCCTTTTCCGCCAAGTGTTGGAGGAGTGTAATGGTGGTCTTACAGCACACCTCCTTCGATGGGGCGCAAAGGAGAAGGTCATCTATGTAGGTCAACAATACTACCTCAGCATGTTGGATGACCCAATCCTGCAAAACAATCTGTAATGCATCTGTGTACAGGGTGGGCGAATTTTGCCCCCCTTGTGGCAAGACTTTCCATTTGTAAATTTTGAGCCGCGAAATGTAAAAGCAAATAGGTACTGGCATTTTTGGGCGCTAGTGGGGCAGAAAAATATGCAATTATGAGAAACAATGATGTGAACCATGTAGCAGTGATTTTGGGTATTGTGATTAAAATTGTGTGGGGGGTTTGGGTACGACTGGGGTTTTTGCAATTCAGTGACCGCATTGACTGCTCTGAGGTCCTGAACCATCCTGTAAGTCTCTGGCTCCCCTTTCTTTCCTTTCTTTTTGACTGAGTACAGGGGAGTGTCTGCCACTGACTTAGTAGGTTCAATTGCCCCAGAAGCGAGTAATGCTGTTATGTTTTTGCCTATCGCCTCCTCTTGTGCCGCACTCAAAGGGTACTGCTTGATTTGAGGGGGCTTTGCTCCTGGCTTCAAGTGTATCATCACTGGAGGAACTGGCATATGTCCTATGTCAGTTTTTGATTTTGCCCACAGTGATTCAGGAACCTGATCCAAACTAGGATCATCAGGTGGGGAGACTGAGTCAGATACATGCAGGCATGCTAATATTTTGCATAAATGCTTTTCAGGGATTCCAGTTTTTAATACAACAGTACCATTGGGTTGATAGATGATGTGTGCCTGCAGGGCCTGTAATACATCTGACCCCAACAAATTAACCGGTGCTTTATCACTAACTATTAGTCTTGTCATGCATGTATGGTCAGCTAGCTTTAGGGGCAATGGCTTAGTTAGTGGGCATTCTTGGACCAACCCCTCAAACCCTTGAGTCTGAAGAGTATCATCTGATATGTCAGACAAGTGTACATGTTCCTGGCGAATGACAGTTTTGGCAGCCCCCGTATCAACCAGGAAAGGAACTTCCCTCCCATCCGGGAGGTGTACTGGGATTATCCCTTGTGGCCCTGCATGTTGTGATGCCTGAAGGGGAAAAAAATGTACGGGGTTGCCAATTTCCTATGGTGCATTTGGGGCCGATGGGAACTCTCTTTTTTCCTGTTTGTCTTGTCTGGGGGTCTTGTCCTGTCTGGGGGTCTTATCCTGTCTGGGGGGGAGTCTGCACTGTCTCCTCAAATGCCCGGGACGGTCGCAATTCCAACATCTCATGGGCTCCCGCCTGACTGGCTTTTGTCTCCAAGTATCATCAGATACATACTGTATGGGGATGGATTTTGCCTGTTGGTCTAGCTCCACCCCTTTTGCTACACGCACTAATTCTTCAATATTGCATGTCCTCCAGTCAGGCTTTGCTGTTTGAACCCTCTGTCGGAGCTGTGGTTTAAGACCTGTCATAAAAGCCCCATGGAAAAGCTTTTTCCCCACCTCCCCTGTTTCTTCATATCCTAAATCCATGTATCTTAGTTTTAAATTTCCCCAGAATTGGTCCACTGTGTCTTTTGGACCCTGCACTACATCTAAGAGAGAAATTGTGGATTCCTCCACTTTCTGTCTGCACCATCGTTCTAGACCCCTTAAAAAGTCTTGCCCCGATTGTACGGTTCGGGTGTAGTTTCATAGTTTCATAGTTTGTAAGGCTAAAAAAAGACAAGTCGTCCATCTAGTTCAGCCTGTTGTGCTGGTGTTGATCCAGAGGAAGGCAAAACCCCCAATGAGGTAGAAGCCAATTGTCCTCATTTTAGGGAAAAATTCCTTCCTGACTCCAATCTGGCAATCAGAAAAATCCCTGGATCAATGATCCCTCTCCTGAATCCTAGTCACTATAACTTGTTATATTATTACGCTCCAGAAATGCATCCAAACCCTTTTTGAACTCGGTTATTGAATTCACCATGACCAGTCCCTCTGGCAGAGAATTCCATAGTCTCACTGCCTTACAGTAAAGAATCCCTTTCTATGTTTATGTAGAAACTTTCGTTCCTCAAGACGTAAAGGATGCCCCCTTGTTCTAGATACAGCCCTGTGTATAAATAAATCTTGGGAGTGATCTCTATATTGACCTTTGATGTATTTAAACATATTTATTATGTCCCCCCGAAGCCTTCTTTTCTCTAAACTAAATAACCCTAATCTTGCCAATCTTTCTGTGTAATTTAGTCCACCCAGTCCTTTTATTATTTTTGTTGCCCGCCTTTGTACCTGTTCAAGCTCTACAATGTCTTTCCTGTGCACTGGTGCCCAAAACTGTACACAATATTCCATGTGTGGTCTAACCAGTGACTTGTATAATGGGAGAATAATGTTCTCATCATGTGCCTCTATGCCCCTTTTAATGCACCCCATGATCCTATTTGCTTTGGCTGCTGCTGCCTGACACTGGCTGCTACAATTAAGTTTACTGTCCACCAGGATTCCCAAGTCCTTCTCCATGTCACTTTTTCCCAGTGTTTTTTCCATTTAACATGTAATCATGTAATGGATTTCTCTTCCCCATGTGCATAACCTTGCATTTATCAGTGTTAAACCTCATCTGCCATTTCCCTGCCCAGGCCTCCAACTTATCCAGATCCCTTTGTAATAACATATTATCCTCTATTGTGTTGATTACTTTACAGAGCTTAGTATCGTCTGCAAAGATCGATATTCTACTGTGTATTCCCTGTGTAAGATCATTAATGAAAATTTTAAAGAGGATAGGGCCCAATACTGACCCTTGTGGTACCCCACTAGTAACAGCGATCCAGTCTGAGTATGTACCGTTAATTACTACCCTTTGTTTTCTATCAGTGAGCCAGTTACTTACCCACTTGCACACATTTTCCCCCAGTCCAAGCATTCTCATTTTATTTACCAACCTTTTATGTGGCACCGTATCAAATGCTTTAGAAAAATCTAGATATATGACATCCAGTGCCTCACCCCGATCCAGTCTAGCACTGACTTCCTCATAGAAGCTGATGAGATTAGTTTGACAGGACCGATCCTTCATAAACCCATGCTGGAACGGCGTTATACATTTATTTTCAGTGAGATACTCCAGGATAGCATCTCTGAGAAAACCTTCAAACATTTTACCTACAACAGAGGTTAAGCTTACTGGCCTATAGTTTCCTGGATCACTTTTTGACCCCTTTTTGAATATTGGCACCACATTTGCTATGCGCCAATCCTTTGGGACATACCCCGTTATTAGACAGTCCATGAATATTAAGAATAGGGGCCTATCTATGACATCACTTAACTCTCTTAGGACACGTGGGTGTATGCCATCTGGACCTGGGGATTTGTCTATTTTAATCTTCCTAAGACGGAGCTGCACTTCTTCCTGGGTTAGACAAGAAACTTTGGGTTAGACAAGAAACTTTAATTGTAGTGTGGTGCTGCCACCTTTTCTATGACATCCATGACTGCCTGCACTCTGGCTTCACCAATTTTCCCTTTCAAAATGGACACCAGATTCGACCAGGTACAGTTGTAGGTATGATACAGACCTGACATCCACCTGTAGAAAGCCATTGGCAAGTCAAAAGGATCTGGGGCATCTTTAAGTAATGCTATCTGATCGTGTGGGGTCCAAGGTTTATACTGAGTTACTGTATTTACCATTGGTGCCCGCTGTCCGGGGGTAGATGGCCCAGGGGTTGATGTGACCCCATAAGTGGCCTCTTCATCAACATTTCCTGTTGCATTTATCATTTGGAAATGGTCAGGCATCTCATCTACTGTAGTGAGAGTGTCCTCTCGTTTTAGAACAGGAGGATGTATAGCAGGATTAGGATCATATATTCTACTCTGTGTGTATATGACAGGATATAATCCTGTCGCTTTTTCCTGCCGCTGCCTCGGTCTCCCACAGGCTAGGCATATCTCACGAAAGTCGGGATTCTGTTGCCCACATACACATGTCCATACTTTCCCTACTGAAGCCACCATACAGGGTGTATATGATGGGGGTGTTCTTTCTAATTTTCTATGTTTTCCTACCTCTGGGCTGTCTTCTGTCTTTCTATACCTGATTCCTTCCTCAGTTTCCTCCTTGCACCATACACCTTCTCGTTCCATTTCTTTCGCTACGCTTGCCCACATTCTGGCTTGATCAAATAACTTATGATCTCTGAGCCAGCCACCACTTGTCACTAGGGCAGAACCCCATAGTGATGCGTCGAGTGGGTCATCACACATCCCCAGACTTTTTAGCAGCTTCCCAGAACCTTTTACAGCCGCCATTCCTCTTCTCTGGCTAACGATATCACGTGCATCCCAGCTTTCCTTGCTTAAGTGACTAGCCTCACCACCCATCTTGGCGGTAGTTATGCCCTGCCTTTTTAATTTGTAGATAGACACAGACAAAACAAAACAGAACAAACAAAAAGTGAGGTAGATAGTAAAGTATGGGTTTTGAGAGAAAAATTGGTCAAAAGGGAGGGTGACTTGGGACGTGTAGCCCTGTGACTATGTGTTTTTACTTTTATCACACCTAATTGGAGTCCTTTATTGCAAACAGGATTTTATGTATTTAATCCTCATACAATCATACAAACATTCAGCAGAAAATCACTCAAGGACCCTCATGTGTAAAACATGTAACAGATATTTTATGGCCCGTGTCTCAGAGAGACAGGTGTGGCAGTGAATAGCAGTGGGAGGTACAAAGGTCGTTCACGCTACAGTGACAGTGACCTTTAGAGTCTATGAATAGACTCTGCAGGTTTTACAACAATTTAAAGGAAAAGGAAAACAGACAAACATTTAAACAAACCCAATTCTTTCTTTTTAACAAAGAACAAAGCCTATTCCCCGTTTTCCTCTATCTCTCCTTCTCTGACTGGTTCTGAGTGCTTCCCTATGTTCTGAGTGCTTCCCTATGTACCCTTTCCTTTTTCCTCACCCAATCTCCAAAAAAATTTCTTATAGCGTTTTCGAAACGCTATGATTCCTGGTCTACTCTTGCGGGACCATACAATTGCCAATATATATAATATATATATATATTTAAACGTGCACAAACATCAGTTTTAGGTGTGTAGACCCAAATATGATTTAGGACTTGGCCATGTGACTATCCAGAGTCACGTCACTAAACCCCTCCTTGGTCTTTGGGTGAGAAAATGGTACTTACATAAAACTCAACTTAGTGTACTCATATATTTTATATATTAACCATAGGGTGAATAACCCCAAAACCAGGCAGGCAAATAGAAACCAAACCTTCTCTAAACCCTCTATTAGCATATTAGCATATTAGCAGCATGAGTTTACATATATGTGACAAACAGACATGAAACATACATATACTCCAAACCAATATACCACTTAAAAGTATCACTAGGATATTCTATGGTTCTTGACCAAAAATGGTCTGGATGTACAGCAAGACTTTGTCTATAACATACCCCAGAAGTCCGGCATACAGTAGAGTAGATAAGGGAGACACAGAGAAGTTTTGTTAAGTGTAAGAATCTTAAATGATATCTTACCTTTGTACACCGGTGTTTTTGTCTGTGTGTCCCTGATCCACCGTCTGCAGAAGCGCCAGGCTCTCGAGATATTGGCAGTCTTACTGAATTTCTTCCAGCATTACAAGGTGGGCGCCATCTGATAAGGTGGTCTCTCAAGGGGGGACCCTCAGGTATATTGGAATGTTTGCCAGATTAGATGGTTGATCCGGATCGTGACACAATGAGCACAGAAGACAGGTTTCTCTGAGATCAATGCATAATTTATTAGTCGAAGCATCCTGTATTTATACACCGTTTACAGAGGGCGTTCCTCTGATTTACATAAGTATGACATAAGATTTAAGAACACATCACTTGATTTAGGTACAAAGTTATTCCGGAAGCGTTTTGCCTTATTTGGAATTAATAGAGATCAACATTTTCTTATCCTAACAGTTATTAGTTTTATTACCTAGTTTTTATTGGAGGTAGCATTTATTAGCCTTTATTGCTCTGTTTGTGACACCAAAGTTCACTAATAATCTGCAGTTGAAGCAGATTATTAGAGTACAGGTCGAGATGACTTGTAATGAGAGGAGAAGCACATTGGAGAATTAATTCCTTAGCTCTGGACACAATAATACATTTTAATATCATCCTTAACACCCCCAAACAGCAGGTCAGGATCTTAGCCATATTGACCAGACTGGCGTGAACTAAAGTCACTAGACTCCCGGAGTCCATGAGAGCCATTTCAGAATGACCTTCCACCATGACAGGACACACCTGCCGGTCACTCATACTGTCCCGTTGAGTGGCATAAGCAGGCCTTGCAAAGTATGACCTCCATGTTCCCAAGTCACAGTCCATGGGCTCGTTTAGTAACGGGCATTTAGCAGCCAAAAGTCCCTGACCCTGGCAGCGCCAGCAGGCTATCTAGCCATAGGGCTTAGTAACAAAGTCCTTTTTAGGATTTGGCAGCCGTCTACCTGTGTACTCTGAGAGCGTGCCATCCTCGTTGCCATACAGTCTTTCCCCCCTAGTAATAGGAACAGTCTCACTGGCACATAGTCTTCTCTGGTTCCCTGGGGCATGCAAGTCCTGCAGGAAGTCCTCAGTGGCGGTAAACCGCTCCACGATGGACACCAGCTCATTCATGCTTTTTGTATCTGTGTATACTAGGCAGTGTTGTATCCTCCCTGGCAGGGCCCATACGAAACGGTCACACACTACCCGTTCCACGATCTGCGCTGATGGAAGCTCCTCTGGCTGCAGCCACTTGCTGGTCAATGGTAAATGAAAACGGTAGAACATTTGCAACTAGGCAGGATTGTTCTGGTCATACTCATATACTCACTGTGCTCGAATGGCCAAGGTAACTCCTAGCCGGGCCAGGATCTCTCCCCGGAGTTTTGCATAGTCATTGGCATCCTGGAACCTCAAGTCAAAGTATGCCTTCTGGAGTTCTCCTGTCAGAAAGGGGTCCAGCATATAGCTTCCTCATGCACCCGTTGTTGCTGTGCATTTGTCTCTTGTTGTGCAGTATAGGCAAGTTTAAGGTCGAGGTTTGACTGCACCAGTTGCTTTATTAGTTCCTACGTGCTTGCTGGTTATTAGCCCTCTGTCTGTTGGCAATGTCTCTACAAGCGTACAGTCTCTTTAAACGTATGCCTGCATTCTCCACGAGTCAGCTAGTTATAGTAAAGTCCCGGGGCAATAGAGACACAGACAGCCTTTTACATCCAAGCTCGGTTCTCTTCCAGCATTTATTTGCATATACAGAGAAAAGACATATTTCCAAAACTATACACAAAATAACTCCTGCTCCTCTGATCACTAGCTACATAGTAGCATTTTTCCTCAATACTACCTTATAGCCACGATTCAACATACTGGTTGCTTCTTGGTGTAGCTCTCAGGCCCAAGCTTTCTGGCCTTTATTTGAAGAAACACCTAGTCAGCCAACTAGCTGACTTACATAAGCCAGCTAAACCCTTTCCTGGAACATGGGGAGCAGTCACCCACCCAACACTTTTACTGCTCCCAGTAAAAGCCTTCCCGGACTAAGCTGTATTACTTCAGCTACTAACTGATAAACATGTGCCAACTACCTACCGCAGTTGACACAGAACAAAGCGATGACTCCTACCACACCGGGCCCAGGTTTTTTGGTGTTGTGCATCTTTCTACCATACATGTGCGAAAATGCGTAAACAACACAATGTAACTCCAAGTTCGTTACACTTCTGTGAAATCAACCTTTCCAGTTATGAATCAGTTTTTCCTGCTGTTGTGCAAATGAAACAGGAAACGGGTAGAAATCATAGGCAATTAGCAAACCTCCTATAAAGAAGTGATTCTGTAGGGGGTGACAACAGACCATTTCTCTGTTCTCATCTTTTTTGGCTGTTGTTTTGGTCATTTTTGCATTTTGTCATTGCTGTCACCCCTAGAGGTAGCATGAGGCGGTGTCTACAAACCACAGAAATTTCCAGGATGGCAAATCAATGTGAGCGCGAAGGTTAGCTGTGTCTATCGGCACACAGAGACAGGTCAGTACACAAGGAGATGTGGAGGGGGCTATAGGAGGGCTACAACCCAACAGCAGGACCGCTCATCCTCCTTTGGCACTGCTCTTCCTGTTCCTCCTTGCACCGAGGCCTGCAATATGACCTCCAGTAGGCCACTAATATCCATGCTCAAACTGTCAGAAATAGCCTCCATGAGGGTGGTATAAAGGCCCGATGTCCACAAGTTGGTGTTGTGCTTACAGTCCAATACCGTAGAGGGCAATTAGCATTTGCCAGGGAACGCCAAGACTGGCATATTCGGCGTTGGCACCCTGTGCTCTTCACAGAAGAGAGCAGGTTCACACTAAGTACATGTGATAGACTTGAAAGAGTCTGGAGACACCTTGGAGAACTTTCTGCTGTCTGCAAAATACTCCAGGTTGGCCAGTTTGGAAGTGGGTCAGGAATGGTGTGGCTATGCATTTCTTTGGAGGGCCGCACAACCCTACATGTGTTTGCCAGTGGTACCCTGACTGCCATTAAGTACCAGAATGAGATCCTCAAACCCATTCTGAGACCATATGCAGGTGCAGTGGGCCCTGGGTTCCTTCTGATGCATGACAATGTTAGGCCTCATGTGGCTGAAGTGTGTCAGCAGTTCCTGCATGACGAAAGCATTGACACTATGGACTGGCCTTCCCGCTCCCCAGATCTGAATCCAATCGAGCACATGTCTCATTCCATCCATCAATGCCACGTTGCACCACAGACTGTCTAGGAGTTGACTGATGCTTTAATTCAGGTCTGGGAGGAGATCCCTCAGGAGAAATCTGCCACCTCATCAAGAGCATGCCCAGGCATTATAGGGAGGCCACTAGGCATGTGGAGGCCACACACTCTTGAGGCATTTCTATTGAAGTTGGATCAGCCTGAAATGTGATTGTCCACTTTGAGTATCATTCCAAGTCCAGATCTCCATGGGATATTAATTTTGATTTTCATTGATCATTTTTATGTTATATTATTCTCAACACATTTTATTATGTAATTAATACATAATTGCAACTGGAATATTTTGTTTATTGAGATCTAGGATGTGGTACTGTGGTATTGTAGTGTTCCCTTTATTTTTTGAGCAATGAAATTATAAAAAAAGGCACCAAAATGCTAAGACCTACAGTCGAGTCAAATATCACAGTAGTGCCACATATGGGATATTTCTTAAATAGGCAGAATCAGGGGAATCAATATCTACTGTGTTCCATCCACCACAAATGGATTAAAATTAAAAACCTGTAAATAAGCAAAAAAGTTAAATGTTTACATTTTAACTCCACTTTGCTTTCATTCCTGTTAAACTCTTAAAAGGTAACAAACTCCCTAAATGTTTTGAATACTTTATGGAGTGAAGATTTGTAAATAGTTATTTATGATGTGGTATAGCATGCGATCCCTTTAAAGCCACATCAAAACTGAACTGATCCCTAGAAATACCTGCATTTAAATTTTCTTAAATGTGAAAAATTGCAAGTATTTTTAAAAGTCCCTAATGTCTTAAAAAGTAGACATTTAAAAAATGCCAATACCGATTTAACGTAGACATGTGGTAAATTCCATTTATAAACTATTTTGCGTGGTATAACTTTCTGTCCTACACATTTTTGAATTTTGAAAATGGCAATTTTTACCACTTTTTTATTTACAACATTTTGGTATTTTTTTTACAAATAAAGACTGTATCAACTAAATTGTGTAACTTACTGAGCACAATGTGTCACACGAAAAACAATCTTTAAATTTCAGATAAAGTGACTCATGTCAAATATGAAAAATGGGGCATTGTCATAAAGGTAAAAACTGGCTGCTGCAGTAAGGGTTAACCAATACTAATGTTTCTTTGATCTTTCCATTAGTTTTGGAGTGCAGCTACTATTGATTATTTAAATATATACTTATTTTTATATAATTGAGTAAGGAATGAGTAACCCACATATTTTCTAATGTATTTCAAGTGCATGTTAGGTGCTGTTCATAATAGTGCTCAGGTCTGCTGTCACATCTGATGTTAATAGAGCCCCATTGCAGCCTACAGGAGTTGTCCACCCTTTAAATACATTAAGGGGGTGTTCAGACGGAAAAAGATTGTTACTAGTAAAATCACTGTTGTTTTCAGATGGTGATTTTACAATCGTTTTTCTCGGAAAAAGAAGTGACCTGTCACCTCTTTCAGGCACTTACACACCAAGAGATGGAAAGGTATATGAGGTAGAGAGTTGAATCTTGGAATCTTTTGTTTGCAGGATTGTATACATGCAAAAAATGTCTTAACTGCATGAAAAACCTCTGCACATCTATGGTTGCATACATGACTAAGGCTTCATTCACACTGCCGGCTGAAAATATTGAGTAAATGTTGATGTGTAGTATGAACTTTTTTTAAAAAGATAAATACATTTATTTTTGGTTCAAAGTTATAAAGAAGAGTTATAAGTTGTTCATTTTTCATCTGTCGTTGTTCAGTTACTTGCTAAAGGGTTTTTACCACAAAGTAAAATGCATTGTACAAGTCATTGGCAGGTAACTGTGAGCCAACCGTGCATGACAATGAAGAGGGTGGCACTTGTGACTGTCTTCTCTCTTCACTTCTATGTGAGCACCCGAATATAGCCAAGCACACTCACACGGCTATATTCGATACTCTCATAAAAATGAAAGGTGGAAGGGCACAAGCACTGCCCTTCTCAATCACATACACACACGGCTTGCAGCTAGCGGCGCGCGACCTGTGCAGCGCATTTACTTTGTGATAAAACCGCTTTAAAGAATGAACTTTTTTTTTATGTTTTCAAAATATTGCTGAGATATGGATTGGAAAAAAACTAAAGAAGAATACAAACTTGATCTATACAAAAACGTAACATACATTTTTAAACTCAAACTAGGGGGAGGTTTATGAAATTGTGTGGAAGACAGCCCGTCTTAGCCGCTCATAGCAACCAGTGATAGTTTGGCTTCCATTACGTACTATGATTGATTGCTATGGGTCGCAACGTTAAAGTGGGTACGGAAAGTATTCAGACCCCTTTAAATTTTTCACTCTTTGTTTCATTGCAACCATTTGTAAGATCCAAAATGTTAATTTTTTTGCTTATTAATGTACACTCTGCATCCCATCTTGAAAGAAAAAAACAGAAATGTAGATATTTTTCCAAATTTATTAAACAAGAAAAACTGAAATATCACATGGTCTTAAGTATTCAGACCCTTTGCTGTGGCACTTATATTTAACTCACATGCTGTCCATTTCCTTCTGATCCTTCTTCAGATGGTTTTACTGCTTCATTGGAGTACAGCTGTGTTTAATTAAACTGATTGGACTTGATTAGGAAAGGCACACACCTGTCTATATAAGACCTCACAGTGCAGGTCAGAGCACGAGAGAATGAGGTCTAAGGAATTGTGGCAAGGCACAGATCTGGCCAAGGTTACAAAAGAATTTCTGCAGCAGTCAAGGTTCCTAAGAGCACAGTGGCCTCCATAATCCTTAAATGGAAGAAGTTTGGGACGACCACAACTCTTCCTCGACCTGGCCGTCCAGCCAAACTAACCAATCGTGAGAGAAGAGCCTTGGTGAGAGAGGTAAAGAAGAACCCCAAGATCACTGTGGCTGAGCTCCAGAGCTCAACAAAGTCAACTATCATTGCAGCCCTCCACCAGTCGGGGCTTTATGGCAGAGTGTGCCGACGAGAGCCTCTCCTCAGTGCAAGACATATGAAAGCCCACATACAGTTTGCAAAAAAAACACATGAAGGACTCCCAGACTATGAGAAATAAGATTCTCTGGTCTGATGAGATGAAGATTGAACTTTTTGGTGTTAATTGTAAGTGGTATGTGTGGAGAAAACCAGGCACTGCTCATCACCTGCCCAATACAATCCCAACAGTGAAACATGGTGGTGGCAGCATCATGCTATGGGGGTGTTTTTCAGCTGCAACAACAGGGCGACTGGTTGCAGTTGAAGGAAAGTACAGAGATATCCTGGATTAAAACCTCTTCCAGAGTGCTTTGGACCTCAGACTTGACCGAAGGTTCATCTCCCAACAAGACAATGACCCTAAGCAAACAGCTAAAATAACAAAGCAGTGGCTTCAGAACAACTCTGTGACCATTTTTTACTTTCCCAACCAGAACCCTGACCTAAACCCAATTGAGCATCTCTGGAGAGACTTGAAAATGGCTGTCCACCAACGCTCACCATCCAACCTGAGGGAACTGGAGAGGATCTGCAAGGAAGAATGGCAGAGGAGCCCCAAATCCAGGTGCTAAAAACTTGTTGCATAATTCCCAAGAAGACTCATGGCTGTAGCTCAAAAGGGTGCTTCTACTCAATACTGAGCAAAGGGTCTGAATACTTAAGACCATGTGATATTTCAGTTTTTCTTGTTTAATAAATTTACAAAAATATCTACATCTCTGTGTTTTTCCTTTCAAGATGGGGTGCAGAGTGTTCATTAATCAGCAAAACAAATGAACTTTTTGGAGCTTACCAAATGGCTGCAATGAAACAGAGTGAAAAACGTAATGGGGTCTGAATACTTTCCATACCCACTGTACTTTTTTGTCTTTAGACAATGTGCATGAACTTACCCCATTGACTTAGAGCAGAACAAGTATAGATCCATTGGACCATTCTACATATTGAAAAAAATGCACGTAAAGAAAACATTTACATAAAATCATTAGAATGTTTTAGTGATGTTTTTTGAATAACACTTATGTCATTGAAACAAAAATCTAACTTGAAATATGAACTGTTTTTTTTCTCCTCAGAAAGAAATCGTTATGTCAGACCTAATTGTTTGTACTTTGACTGGTTTTATATCGTTTGCAATCAGTGCCAGCACAGTATTTCTCTTCTTAAGCGTGAGTAGCATGATTAAAGAATATAAATATCTCTATGAAATTATTGTATCATTCTAGGGGTTGTCCAGAAGAAAAAAATATATTTTCTGAATATATAGTTACATAGTTAGTATGGTTGAAAAAAGACATGTCGAACAAGTTCATTCAAGGGTGGGGAAAAAAAAGTGGAGGAAGGGAGGGGGATTTAGACTTTGGTTCATGCTTTATGGGTTCCAATCTGCCCTAAAGGAATATTTCATTCCTGATCTCAAGATTGCCATTAGACAGGATTCATATTTTTTTCTAAGTTGTAAGTAGTTATCTAAGCCTATCTTTCTTGAAACTCTCAAGTGTTCCTGCTGTGACGGGCTCCTCAAGCAATCTATTTCACAGATTCACAGTTTCATGGTAAAAAAGGCTTTCCTCTTCCGGAGATTGAAACCTTTTTTCACCAGAGGAAGGCAATATCCCTTTGTCTTTTGAGGGGGTTTAACGTTAAATAGCTTTTGACATACTTTTTGTAGTGGCCATTTATATCTCTTGTGTCTTCCCCACCCTCTCTGCCCTAAAAAAAAAATTGTGGGGTTAACAGGAAAAAATACAATTGCACCATTGTTTCTGAGTTTGTTTTTTGTTGGAGTGTACAGTGTACAGTTTAATTTACGTGTTATCTCTATTTTTGACTAATGCCATCATAATGTTACTGACTAAACCAGTATAAAAAGATCAATACTACCAATAGAAACAACATACAATGACCAAATAATGTTACCACATATCACTACCTTTTAGTGACTAGTACCACCATCTTTTTACTTGTCAAATCAATATACCAAGACCAATTTCACGAATAACAACATTATGTATAAATACCACCACATATCACCACCATAAAGTGACTAAATAATACTAATGTACTGTTACTGAATATGAAACATTGCACCAATATTTTAACCATACAGTGGCAATATAGTGGTAGGTAGTAGTGTACACAGGCTCTACACACATAAGTGATTATAGTACAGTTACATCCAGTGACGTCTTCTCTGTTGAGTTTTTCTCTTTCCCTTTATTCTCCATCCATTCTCCATCCGGCCATGACAACTGCCATGACAACTTTTCCTGGCCATGATCATTCCTGCAGGTTTTATCACACAAACATTTTGGAATCCTTGGTTTTGTACCATTTGTACCACCAGTGGGTAAGTAGGTAACTCTCTAAATTAGGTAGATAGGTAGATGCTCCTTTTAGGTGGATCAGACCCTCAAAATTGATTAGGTAGACTCTTCCTATTAAGTAAATAAAATCTCCATTAGTTACAGTTGAAACCAAAAGTTTACATACACTATATAAAAAGATACATATGCATGTTTTTCTCCCTATCTTACATGAAATCAGAATAAACCTCAACCGTTTTAGGTCAAGTAGGATTACCATAATTATTTATATTTGACAAATGCCGGAATAATTAGACAGAATTTTAAGGTATTTTTATTACTTTCTTCAAAGTCAAAAGTTTATATACACTAGGATTACTATGCCTTTAAACAATTTGAGACAGCCCATATGATGATGTCATGTCTTTGGAAGCTACTGTTATGTTTATTGACAACATCTGAGTTAATTAGAGACATACCTGTGGATGTATTTTAATTCACACCAGAAACATACTGCTTCTGTGTGCAACATCATGGGAAATTCTAAAGAAGTCAGCCAAGATATCAGGAAGAGAATTGTGAACTTGCTCAAGTCTTGATAATCCTTAGGTGCTTCGTTCATCTGTACAAACAATTATATGCAAGTACAAACAAGTTGGGAATGTCCAGCCATCATATCGCCCAGGAAGGAGATGGGTTCTGTATCTCAGTGATGAACGTGCTTTGGTCCGTCATGTGCATATCAAACCAAGAACATAAGCAAAAGACCTTGTGAAGATGTGATGCTGGCGGAAACTGGTAAGATTGTGTCATTATCTGCAGTGAATTATAAAAATTATGTCCTCGGCACTCACGGTCCTTGTAGGGTGCACACCAAAAAGAGATATACGTATAAAGAAAAATAGGTTTCACTCCAATAATAGAAATTTTTCTAATTTTTATTTTCTGCAAAACTTTAATAATTCCAAAATGGCAAATATACAAGCCGACTTCATTTATAATGATCCAGGCCGACTTCACGCTCACGGACACATGCAATGGTCCGTTAAGGATAAACCATAGGAAAATGAGTGATATTTAAAGAATGGAGATTCTATTGAAAAAGATCTAATTCTTGCTACTAGAATCTTTGATATAATATGTGCTGATATGGATCATTATATATGAAGTCGGCTTGTATATTTGCCATTTTGGAATTATTAAAGTTTTGCAGAAAATAAAAATTAGAAACATTTCTATTATTGGAGTGCAACCTATTTTTCATTATCTGCAGTGAAACAAGTACTGTGCAGTGTGAAAGGCCACTCTGCCAGGAAGAAGCCACCGCTCCAAAAGAAACATTTAAAAGCAAATGCACATAGGAACAAAGACCTAAAGTTTTGGAGACATGACCTGTGGTCTGACAAAGCTAAAATTGAACTGTTTGGCCAAAACGACCATTGTTACGTTTGGATGAAAAAGGGAGAAACTTGGAAGCCTAAGAATACTATCCCAACTGTGAAACAAGGGGGCGCAGCATCATGTTGTGGGGTTATTTTGCTGCAGGAGGGACAAGTGCACTTCAGAAAATAGATAGCATCATAAGGAAAGAAGATTATATGGCAATACTGAAGCAACATCTCAACACATCAGCCAGGAAGTTAAAGCTTGGGCGGTAATGGGTCTTCTAAATGACAATGACCCGAAACATACTGCCAAACTTGTTACAAAGTGACGTAAGGATAACCAAATACTAATGAATGTGTGTAAGCTTTTGACTTCTCAGAAGGTAATAAAAATGCCTTAAAATTTCCATTTCTTTATTCTGGAATTTAGCAAATATAATTTTGGTAATCCTATTTGACCTAAACCAGGTAAGGTTTATTCTGATTTCATGTCAGATAGTGAGAAAAGCATGCATCTGTGACTTTTTATATACTGTATGTAAACTTCTGGTTTCAACTGTGGGTATGTAAGCCCCCACTTTATAGATATGAAGATAGATAGGCCCCCATTATGTATGTGATCCCCCCAAAATTTAAATAGGTAGGCATTATATGAGATACACATGTTCATCTTTATATAGGTAGTCTCCCCCATTTGGTAAATAGGTAGGCCCGCATTATGTAAGTCGGCCCCTTATAATAAAAAGTTGGTAGACCCTCCATTAGGTGGCTAGATAGGCAGCCTCCCTGTTAGATAGGTATATAGATCCCCTCAGTAGATAGGTAGGAATATATTCCTCCTTGGTAGGTAGGTGACTATACCCCCTTAGCAGGTTGGTAAGTATACAGTACCCTAAGTAGGTAGGTTTAGGCTCCTCCAGTAGGTATGTAGGCCCCCTGAACTAAATAGGTATATAGCCCTCTCCCCATAGGTAGGTATATAGGCCTATACAGTAGGTAGGTATGTAGGCCCCCCATGGTAGGTAGGTGTATTGGCCCCTTTGGTAGGTAACTATATAGGTCTCCCTGTAGGTATATTACCCTCCAGTAGGAAGCTATATAGGCCTCCTCATTAGATAGCTATATGAGCCCCCCAGAAGGTATGTAGGTAATTAAGCCCTCCAGTAGGTAGGTAAATACAGTATATAGGCCCCCATGAGTTGATAGGTAGGTAAATGTATTGACCACCTCAGTTGGTAGGTAAATAGTCTCCCCATCAAGTAGGTAGGTAGAAAGACTCCCCACAGCAGCTAGGTATATGTATAGGCCCCCTCAGTAGGTAGGTATGTAGATCCCCAGTAGGTATGTAAATGTATAGGCCACCTTAGTTAGTAGGTATATAGCCCCCCAAAGTAGGATGTTATATAGGCATCACAGAAGGTAGATAGGTAAACAGGTTCCACTGGGTTGGTATGTAGATATATCTTTCCTTCCCAGTAGGTAGGTATATAGGCCCTTGCAGTAGGTATGAATGTAACCCCCCCTTTTGTAAGTAGGTACATAGGCCCCCCGTCGGTAGGTATATCGGCCCCACTGTAGATAGGTATATAGGAATTCCCAGTAGGGAGTTATAAAGGCCCCCCCCCCATAGATAGGTAGATATATTAGCACCCTTAGTAGATTGGTAGTAGGTAGGTATATAGGCCCTTACAGTAGGTATGAATGTAACCCCCCCTTTAGTAAGTAGGTACATAGGCCCCCAGTAGGTAGGTATATAGGCCCCACTGTAGATAGGTATATAGGAATTCCCAGTAGGTAGGTATAAAGTCCCCCCCCCATTGATACGTAGATATATTAGCACCCTTAGTAGATTGGTAGTGGGTAGGTATATAGGCCCCCAAGTAGGTAAGTTAATATATAGCCCCCCAGTAGGTAGGTGTATAGACCCAACCCCGTTAAAGATAATAAAAAAAATACTTGCCTCTCCCTGTTCCCCCACCTAACACCTCGCTTTTCTGTTTTATATCAAGCACGGGTGTAGTGAGATCACATTTTGGCATTGTTATCAACACAAAGAAAACAGCTTTGTTTGGAGTCAAAAAATTCCGGTGACCAAAAACAATTTTTTTTTGTTCCTCATGACAGCTTTTGCAGCCATCACCATTTGGTCCTGGCACCCAAGGCTTTCAACATTACAGTGGAAATGGGGGGTTCACTGAGACTGGGGGTGAGAAGGTGAAAGTTAGAAAATACACAGCAATGGACCTCGGGGCTTGTAGTTTTACCGGGTGAAAATAAATAATAATAATAATAATAACAATCTATTTATATAGCGCCAACATATTCTGCAGCACTTTACAATGTAGAGGGTATAATTACAGACAAAAGACAGACATTACACAGTGAGAGCTACTTACAGATGAGGGCCCTGCTCGCAAGAGCTTACAATCTATGAGGGTGTCTCTGGGAAACAAAGTGGGAGAAGTGCTAAGTTTACAATGGTCCAGCCTTGTTTCATAAATATGAGGTGGTTTACAAAAAAAAATAAAAAATTGGGTGAACCTGCCACCATGACAGTACATCTATATACAGATAAGTGCCTGTGATTGCCCTAGTGTAGGGAGTGACAGAAATGTGTGTGATAGAAGGTGTGGGTTAGCAATTAGGGGTTTTGGTAGGCCTGCCTAAGAAGATGTATTTTCAGGACACTCTTAAAACTGCGAAGGCTGGGGTTGTGCCTGATGGTACGTGGTAGGATGTTCCAGAGAACGGGTGCAGCACGTGCAAAATCTTGAAGACGGGCATGGGATGTTCGGATGAGTGTGGTCTGTAGTTTGATGTCCGTAGCTGAGCGGAGAGAGCGGGCAGGGTGGTAGACAGAGATGAGGGAGGAGATGTCGGGGGGGGCAGCGCTGTGGAGAGCGTTATGGGGGAGAGTGATTAGTTTATGCTGTATTCTGTACTGGATGGGCAACCAGTGCAGTGACTGACACAGGGTAGAGGCATTAGTGTAGCGGCTGGAGAGAGAGACAAGCCTGGCTGCTGCATTCAGGACAGATTGGAGAGGGGAGAGTTTGCAGAGTGGGAGACCGATAAGCAGGGAGTTGCAGTAATCAAGACGAGAAAGAATAAGAGCGACAATGAGGGTTTGAGTTGTTTCGATAGTGAGAAAAGGACGGATTCTGGAGATGTTCTTGAGGTGCAGGTGACAGGAGCGGGCAAGGGATTGGATATAGGGGGTGAAGGACAGATCAGAGTCTAGAATAACCCCAAGACAGTGGGCCTGCTGCCTAGGTGTTATGGTGGTGCCACACACTGAGAGAGAAATAGCAGATGGGGGTTGGTTAGTAGATGGGGGAAAAACAAGAAGTTCAGTTTTAGTGAGGTTTAGTTGGAGATAGAGAGAGGACATGATGTCAAAGACAGCGGACAGACAGTCACTGGTGTTTTGTAGCAGGGCAGGAGTGAGGTCTCGGGAAGAGGTGTATAATTGGGTGTCATCAGCATAGAGATGGTACTGGAAGCCAAATCTACTGATGGTTTGGCCAATGGGGGCTGTATAGATTGAGAAGAGGAGTGGACCAAGAACTGACCCCTGAGGGACCCCAACAGCAAGAGGGAGAGGAGAAGAAGTAGAACCTGCAAATGAGACACTGAAGAAGCGGTCAGAGAGGTAGGAAGAGAACCAAGAGAGAGCGGTGTCCTGGATGCCAATAGCACGGAGCATGCTGAGGAGAAGATGGTGATCAACAGTGTCAAATGCTGCAGAGAGATCCAGCAGAACCAACAACGAGTATTTACCCTGAGATTTAGCACTGTGAAGATCTTTAGAGACTTTAATTAGAGCAGTTATGTGGAATGTAAAGTGCAGAAACCTGATTGCAAAGGATTGAGAAAAGAATTATCAGAGAGATAGCGGATTAAACGGGAGTAGATCAAGCGTTCCAGGAGTTTAGAGATGAAGGGCAGGTTAGAGACTGGTTGGTAGTTGGCAGGGCAGGACGGGTCCAGAGTGGGCTTTTTTAGTAAAGGGGTGAAAGTAGCCTGTTTAAAGGAGGATGGGAAGATCCCAGTGGAGAGAGAGAGGTTAAAGATTGCAGTAAGGTGAGAGAGGATAGCTGGAGAAATAGACTGAACAAGGTGGGAGAGAATGGGGTCACTAGAGCAGGTGGTGGGGCAAGCAGACCGGAGAAGCCTGGATACTTCTTCTTCTGTCGTTGGGTCAAGAGCTAAGAGCAGACCTCTTTTAAACAGGAAATGCTACTGTTAAGATAATAAATTAGGTGTAGAATTATCTTTTGTTCTACACCTTGCCAATTGGTGGTCTCTGTCCAAATTGCATTGTAAAAGCTGGTCTCAGCTGAGAGCTTAATAAATGCATCAAATCTGTTTTATTATTAGCAAGTTACAGCCTCATATCTCTTTCTTTGGTATGTCTCACGAATCATATGATTGACTAGTTGGCTGTTGCTAAGGCAGATTTGCATCTGCACAGTATAGCTTGACGTATCAAGTGTCCTTGTACCCTTCCTGTATCATCTGAAGGCCTCATTCTCTTGCAGCAAACAGTGTGGAAAATATCTGACTTATCCCATTAAGGATGTATGTAATAAAGAGTAGTTTAAACACAATATTGGGTGAGCTTTATGAGGATGTAATAAATAGAACAGATTATAATGTTTCCCATAAACCATGAACTTGACACTACTGCTTAGCTACAGAGAAGGGAGGCTACATATAGAGCTGGAAAAACACAAATTAGCACAGAAAACATCACATGCAGATATTTTTTTATTGTTCACCAGAAGTTATACAGCCTTGTCATTACAATTATTATTATAGATGTCAATAGCAATTTCCATTGACATGCATGGAAATAAAATTTGTACAAACATCACATTCTGAGTTGCTAATGATTTACTCTACATAGGCATTTATTATTTCTTCTAGAAACGGCTAAGAAGATTCTTCTCCAGTGCTAACCATTTATCGACTAACATGTAGCGCTCCCTGTCTTTTTAGAAAAGAAGTTATTCAGCAGCTATAGTATGTACTATTCAGTTTTGTGCCCCTGTTGATTGAAAACCAAAAACATACTGTAGAAGATGCAGACCTTCTTCTTTTCAAAAAGGATAATAAAGTTTGATAGCAATTAGTGGTAAACGAGAATCTTTACGTCTCAACAAGATGTTTAGCAGTAGCTGAGACATAATAATGAATAATGTACTTTCTTCTATAAATCAGAAGACTTTAAAAAAAATACCTGTGGACCGTTATTAGAAGCTACATAGCTGTCCTGTAACAATATTAAAATATATCTTTCTTACAGTAAAAGTCACATCATTTTTTGATATGTGACCGTATATAATACATCAGTTAGTGAAACATTTTCAAGGGTATATAAGTGTACAGCTGTATAGGCAATTTTAGAGTGTGTGGGTTTGCTAGATTAGTAAAGGGTTTGTCTCACTGTGCTGTTTCACTGAGCTACAGTCAGCTTCACATCCACACTTCCTGGTTAGATTGTGGTTGGTTCTACAGCAGTGATTGGCATATCGGTTCTGCTATTACTTTTACAATTACATGAGTACAGGAGGTTTATAAACTGTAGAGCCTTGAAGGGTTAAAGCTTATCATTAACTTCAATGAATATACTCTTGTGCTACTGATAACACTCAGCAGGGAATGACTCACCATGGTCAGACAGGGACTGCTTGGAATATTGAGAGCAGAAAGAGGTGGTTGGTAACCTAGAGATCCTTTTGTGCCCAAGCAAAACAAAATTAGAATAGCAATGTATTTGGTATTAGCCTTTATTTACATTTTGTCTACATGTTTAAAGCCAGTCATTGTTGTGAGAAACCTCTTTAGTGTAGAAATAGAGACAAAAAATCCACACAGAATGACCACCAAATTCCAGAGGAAAGATAATCATCCATCAGTGATTTCAGTTTCCGAAAGTCTCTAAAACAAAATCCTGTTTGAATGGCTCTTTTGTTTAAACTCTGGACTTAAAGGGGATGTCTCGCTACAAAGAATAGCTTTCAAATTGTAGGGAACACAAAATAAAGACATTTTCCAAATATATTGCTTTGTTCCTCTGTTTTCCCTAAGGAGATACAAGTGAATTTATGACCTCCCTGGCTATTTCAGTTCCCTCAGTAACTGACCTGTAAACAATTCTCCCCCTGCTGTTTGTTCAATGAGATAACAGTGAGTGATGTCATCACACAGGTCTTGGCAGTGTCCTGTGCTGCTCAGCAGTAAAAAGCTTGATTTATGTAAAATAAACAGAACTGTAATTAGGGCTTTTGTTTTGGGGATCAGATAAGAAGTCCTGTTAGTAGTTTGAGAAGCTAATCTGATCTAATTAGCATCTGAAAGCACAGCATGGCATGGAGCTGTACAAGCATGGAGCTTATGCAAATGAGTCAGTCTGAACCAGGAAGTGACAGAGTATGTCATTCATGCATTCTCTGAAACTCTGAAGGGAGACAACTCCTTTAAGATTGTGGCGCTAGCATGTGGATGTGAACAGCGTCTGATCTCCGTGACTTCCAGCCCTAGACTGACATCTCCCGCCTCGGTGGGATAATGAATCCACAGACAGAGTGGCTTCTCAAACAAGGGATAAACCTTCTCCCTAAATTGATAACAAACATCTAGCCAGACTGATATCTCCCGATCTAAAGGGCAGATTAGAGAACACATTGCAAGTGTCTCTTTGCAAAATACAACAGGACAAACATGCTCATGCTTCTCGGATAGAGAAACTGGAAAACAGAGCCATGCAGCTGGAGATTGATACTCTAAATTCTAAGCTCAACATCTGTGCTAAAGCCCAGATTTCTTTGCAAGTTCACCTAGAGGGTCTTGAGAATTGCTCCCGAAGGAGCAATCTGCATGTAATTGGAGTGCCAGAGACTATCAGACAATCAGATCTTCGGAAGCTTGGCAAGTAGATCTCCGAATCACGCTTGGGATCACTTGCAGTTGTAGATAAGAATGGGCGCGTTGTGTGCCCTGAAATCTCCCCAGTGGGGAATGCTGGAAACCAACAGAACAGGAAATTTCAGAACAGATAAATTGCAACTTTATTGTGAAATACTTAGATTTCAATGATAAATCTGATATTCTGCAGGCGTACTGTAAAGTGGGCTCCCCCCTACTCCTAAAAGGCCAAAAGGTTCTACTATTTGAAGATTTTTCCACAGAAGATTAACGCCGGAGAAAGGCCTTCAGTAAAATCTTCACTAAGCTTTTCAGTAACAAAAAATCCGCCTTCAAATCATTTATCCTGTAACCAACCTTATATACACCAATAGATATCGACCACAAACTTTTATCCAAAATTATGGCCGATAGACTGACGGTTTTTCTGCCATTATTAGTGGGCTCTTCGCAGAAAGGATTTGTCAAAGGTAAAGTTGCAGTAGGTAATCTTAGAAAGGTTTTATATTTAAAAAAATATTCGGTCCTAAATTTGTGAATAGTCTGTATGCTATTTTGATGCTCCCATAAAGGGGGGTTTTGTATCTGGGGGATGGACCGTTTATACTTGGAAAAGGCCTTTGTTTGGGTTTTTGAAAAACTCATGGTACTAGATCAAATTTGATCGTTTATTAGTTTATAATGTGCTGAGGCCTTATCCATGAGTTGTTTAGTGAGCCAGAAAATACTAAAACATTAGCCTGTGTGCCTACTTCAAAGGGGTGAGATTTGTGCAAAATACTATCTCTAAGGGGGTCCAAATTATGGGTGTCCCCAAAACCCTGTGTTTTTAGTGTTACTCTGTTAATTGAGGGGGGGTTTGCCCCCCGCCCCACATATGGATGGAGTTTGGGGTTTATCATTAAAAAGATCCCGTACGCAACCCACCAGGAGGTGAAGCCCCATCCTGCTTTGGTAAGGCTTTTTTAGTGTTTTTAAAACCCGGGAAAAGATAGATTTATCGGGAAATGCGAAAGTGTCATTTTCTCTAAAAGAGGTTTCAATGGAACAGAGGTGTCTAAAAAGGGCATAGATTGTGAGGATACGGTGAATGGTGCATACCAACAGTCTTGTAAGCCTGTATGTTTAGTTTATGGTTTTTTGGGGGTTTTAAGTAGTTTTTTTTTCCCCATTTTTT
The DNA here is from genome assembly GCA_025379985.1 of Phyllomedusa bahiana. Taxonomy (NCBI): domain Eukaryota; kingdom Metazoa; phylum Chordata; class Amphibia; order Anura; family Hylidae; genus Phyllomedusa; species Phyllomedusa bahiana. Next base: position 74,599 of record JAODAL010011117.1, on the reverse strand, counting down.
TGTAAGCTTATGTAATCTCTTTTAAAATTACTGATTTTCCATTGTATAACAAAAAAATTTTGCACCTAGTTCGTACCCATTAGGTTACAGTAATGATTAATGCAATCATATATAATTGATGTGCTTTTCCGGGTCCTGGGGGTAGCGGCCCTCACTCTACCTGTGGGCATTTTCATGCCCATGTTTCATGTAATTTTCAGCTTTGCAGACCCAATAAGTTCTGGGAAAAGGGCAATAAGAACAAAAAAAAAACCACCTTCCCACAATTGTACCCCAAAGTTTCTTGCGGGCTGGGGGCCCCAATTAATTTATTAAAACGGAGGGGCTTGTCGTCTTTTCTTCACCGATGGAAGGGTTGAAGGAGGGGTATCGTTTCTGTCTCTTTGGCCCCCGCTGCGGCTTGGGTGATGACTTATGGCAGAGCCATTGAGGACCCATAGAACTAGGTGTCTTAGGTTTTTTCTCCCCCTTGGGGCAACCGGTTTTGCTTTGGGTCTTTGGTGATGGGAGTAACACTTTTGCAGTGTGACGGGGGATCCAGGCCCCTCTTCCTTGCGTTAAACTTGAAGGGGTTGTATGAACTGGTAGGCCCTTTCCCCCCTTTCTTAAAGAAAACCCCAAAAGTAAGAACTTACGAATCATAAAAGTCTCCGGGCTTGATGCTGTGGAAAGAAAGATTTTGGAAAACAGGCTGTGTGTCCCTATTGACGATGAAGTCTCTCAATTGTTTTGCATTTGTAAACATAGTCCCTTTAAGATTTGTTAATGGAAAATGTTGAGCCCGGGAAGTGAGAGTGGTGTTGGGCTTTTTTCCAAACAGAATTTTATAAGGTGAAAGTTTTAGCATCCTTTTTGGGGTGTTCTGCCCCTAAAACAAAAGGGTAAGGCTTTGGGCCCACTCTACAGTTTCCTTAAAACATTTGGTAATTTTTTTTAAGGGTACGTTTTTATTTTGGATTTTACGCTCGTTCTGGTGATACGGCGAGGGGAGGTTGTTTTTCCAATCATGCACAAATGGTCTGGAATACTTTCCCAGAAATGCAGGTCCCTAATCACTGGAAAAAACCTTTTGGGATACCTTCGCATACGAATTTTTGCGGGATTTTTGCGCAGCTGTGGTACCCGTCTTGATGAATGGGGTAGTTTTATCCACCTAAAAAATTATCAACACAAAAAAAGACATACAGAACTTCTCCTTTTTGGTATTTGTATGAAATCTACCTGCATGTCTGGAAAGGGCCGTGGTTGATGGGAGATGTAAAAGGTTGGGTTTCACTGCTCCCCCAGCATTTGTGGGGGCCAAGCTGGCAGGTTGACCCCTTCTTTTTGTGTTACAGTAAAACCCCCTGTGGCCCGTAGTGAAAACCCAAATTTCACTTTGTTTTTCCCCCAAAAGGGGGTTCCCCGTGCGAGCTTCCGCTAGGGGCAAAGATTTTTCGGGCCAGGGTTTCCCTTCACTGTCAGTCCATAGGCCATAAAATTCTGGGCGCACCCTTAACCTTCCTCGGCCCCTTTCCTGTGGAGAAAAAATCGGTTTTAAAAAGTTTCAAGTTTCAAAGTAGGTAATGAAACAACATCGTTTTTACAGGCATTGTTAACAAAAAGGTATTTTACTTGCTCCCCTTTTCAAACCATGTGGCTCTCTGTTTCCCCACGTGAAATTGGGTCTGGTTAAGTGTGAGCTTGAATTTAAAGGGCTGCTTCTTTTTTGGAAAGGGGTTGCTTCCAACAACTTAGAGATTTTTTTGCATAACTCAGGGGGAAATCTTTAGCAGTAAAAAAATTTTTCCCATTTTCAATACGTCCAAAATATAACTAGAAAAAGGCGTATCGTAATCAGTGTAAAGGGTTTACTTTTTGCCTTTGACAGTTCACGAGTTTTGATGGAGCAAAATAACTCAGCTGCTGGGCGAATGAGGGGGATTAAAGTTTAGCGTACACAGAGTATAATCATCTCCCACAGCATATCCGATGTTAATGTCCCTGATTAATTTTGTCTGTGACAATGCCATCTATGTACAGTATTAAGTCTGGGTTTTAAAGGGTTTCCCCCTCAATCTGGGCGGGGGGCAGAGTTAAGTTTGGGTATGGCCCAACAATCATGGTCTCCATTCCCCTCAAAAATGTCTTCTGACCGGGGGTCTCTTTTTCTCTACCCTCCTCTCTCTGAACCCCATGTGGAACTGTAGCAGAGTTTAATTTTTTGAGCAGGTGTAGGCGGAGTGACTAGGCTGAAGGAGCCGAGCTCCCACCTTGTAAGTCTGGGCCCGGAACTGTTTATACGCTGACAAAATTTAGGAGTGCAAACGAATGGGAACCAGACATTCAAAAAGTGTATGATACCAATTCGGGAGTTTTCTCTCGCAAATGCAGCAGCCCCTACGGCCCTAAGGTTTCATGCTTCCCTTCACCATGGATCTAACTGACCACATAGTAAATTTCTGGTTGTTGGCTTCATTATGAATTGCATTAGACGGCTGTGAGTCCTTGGCCCAAAGGCAGTACAAATGGAAGGATTTTGAGTAGTCAAAGGGAAGCCTAGGCAGGGATGAGGGAGAGCTTTTTTGATTCTCAAAGCCTTTCTGGTTCGTCAGGCTGTAAAAAGGTTCAGCCAAAAAGTCTTTTGGGTTTGGTCTAAAGTGGGGGGGGTCATACAAGGGGAAAAAATGGTATCCTTGTTACGTATCCTAAATTCCCAAAAACTGTCTCAGTCACTTTTTATTTTTGGGAAAGGCTAATTTTTTTATCGCCGCTACTCGTTGGTAGTGTTGTCTGTGGCTGGTGTAAGGCTAGTGTCCAATGTAAGTCACCTTTTCCTAAAAAGTGCACTTTTTGTTTGGAAAACTTTGTGTTTTTGTCTGAAGAAAATTTAAGAGGCTTGTGTGTCATTGGTGTTCCCCTTTTTTATTTGAGCAGGTAAAAGATCATCAAAGTACTGAATTAGGTGTATTGAATGGTATGGTCAGCCCCTCAAATTTTGGCGGGCGCCTGATGAAAATGGTGGGTGAGTTTAAAAACCTTTGGGGGAAACAGCCAAGTGAACTGTTGACCCTGTAGGTAATGAAATAGGTTTTTGGAGTAGGGTATATTGGAAAGGAGAGAACCTGAACATAAATCAATAATGGAAATGTGTATTTATTTGGTATCTGCATGGAATTGTCGAAAGGGTTGGGGACCCCCGGGGTGCAATGGTACAACCCCCTCATTGAGACCTTAGGTCTTGCACGGTTCCATGTGTTTCTCCCCCCATCTTCTTGATTGGGTGATGGGACTGTTCTGGAGCTGGTCCCTTTTAATTACTCCTTGCTTTAACAGAGATTCAATTTTGGCACTTTCCCATTTCAGCTTTGGCTTTAATGGGTACTGAGATTTGTGTGGAACCCCACAATTTGGGGTTTTAACTCATTGTGTACAGGGGGATGTTTTGCTATCTGCCCTATTCTTAGAATCAGTATTCCACAGATGTTCAGGAATGTTTTGAACATGGGGAAAGGACTTTTTTTGGATTGATATGGCCTCTTCCTTTACTGGTGGTCATTAACCCAAACAGCGTACGCAAGAAACAGGTCCTCTGTTTTCCTCAGGGAACTTGATGTGGATACCATCAGGCGTGCAAAAAAATTTTACACCCAAGCTTACAGAGAAATTCTTCCCAAAAAGCTAAGTGGGGTATCTGCTGACATGATGAAAGAAAGTTCTGTGTGATGGGGCCTATTGTGACGAATACTTTTTGACACTGGATATTTTTAAAAATTTACCACTTTACCCTATGCTGATACACTCCTGCGGGTAGCTGGAAGAAAAAATCATTGTTAAAATTTGAGACATCCACGCCCGGATCAATAGGAAGGGTTGTTTTCCATTTACCCCAAAGTAACTATAGGTCCCGTGAAAGAGAAAAGTGTGATGCAAAATGACGAATACCCAATGGTCGGGTTCATCAGTTTCCAATCTAGTCAGAAGTCCTCTTGGGCTTGTTTTGGCGTTCCTTTTTAGGGCGCTGGCATTCTGGGGAAAATGCCCCCAATTTTTAGGAAAATGTAGCACCTAGAGTCTTCAGGGAACCTGTAAAGAATGAAGTGGTTTTGCCTTTGGGGGCGAAGAAATGTTAAATCTTTCCCCACCCCTTGGGGTTTAATATCTCCCTCCTAGGGGCTCTTCTCAAATGTCTTCCCCTTTTTATTATTTTTTAAAAGCTCAATTTTTCCTCCTTCTTGATTTTGCTTGTTCTAAAATTTAAATTTTATGGGCATAGAGTTTGAGAATTTTCTCCGTTCGGACTTCCAATTGGGGAGCGAAAGGTTAACCTGACTTTAAGATGTTTAAGTTATCCCCGTACAAAAAATTTTTGTAAGCGAGGTTTCATGGCGCAATTTTATTAGATCCGATCACCCACTATTTTCCCTTTTCAATTTTTTCCCAAACTGTGGTGTATTCCCTAACGGCTCTTTTTTTCCTGTTGAATGTCATTAAAGGCTTTCCAAAACTGCCTTTCTTTAAATCATCAAAGTAATTTTTTATAATAATATTCCAGGCTATCTGGGGTCAGCATTAAGCATTGGTGGCTTTACCCATAAGCAGTGTTTTTAAGAAGGGTTTTTTATATTTGCGGGTGTAAATATGCAATGTAAAAATTTGCATAACATTTTGGGCCCTTTTCATTTTTTGAGTTACAAAAACTTTTTGTTTATTAACCCCCGGGGCCTCTTTTGGTTTTTTTCTTATGGTCCCCACTTGTTTTGCTAAGCCCAATGGGGTCATTTGGGGTTTTGGTTTTCTCAGGGGCCCCTTTTCCTCCCCCTTTGGGCCTGGGGATAGTCTGAAAAGGTTCAATTTCACTGCCCCTTCCCTTGAGTACCACTACGTGTCCTTCCACCTTCTAAGATTTTTTGAAGTGTCATTTTGAGTGTATCCTGCCCCCTTTAATTTGGGCTGGGGGACATTTTATACCTTTTATGCCAGGGGAAATGTAGAGTAAGTTATGATGTATGCTTTTTGGGGGGGGGGTTAAATGTGCCCATGAGGGGAAGAGTCTTTCCCTAATTTTAGTGTTTTTTCCCCTTTTGGCGACTTAGAGTTCTTTTTTTTTGCCCACTTCTAGGTGATTCAAAAAGGGGGGCATTAGGAGTTAGGGTTTAATGAACTTGGGCCAGAATGGATATACTGCCGAGGCTTTTTGTAAACCACTTTCTGATTTTTTGGGGTGTTGTTTTTAAGGGTGTTGTGGGCAGGGCTGCTTACTTCAGCTTTTTAAAGTGCTAAGTAAAATTTTTCTGATCTGACTGCCCTATACTTTGCACTAGAAGGTGAAGGGCGTTTATCTTTATCTCGGGAAAGTCCCTTAAATTTTTTGGTTTATCAGTATTTTGTTTTTTCTGCAGGGTTGTTTGTAGGGATGAAAGGGTTGCACTAGATTGATTTAGTGTTTAAATTTTTTTAGGGCATTTTTTTGAAGTTGCTGTTGGGCTCTGGCTTTTAAAATTTTTCCCAATTTCAAAACATTTCCCTTTCTTTCTGATCCTTAAAAAGAAGGGTTTAAACCCCTACAATAGTTCTAAGTCCCATGTCCTTATCAGGCAATTTTAGGCTTTTCACCAAAATTTCCAATTGGGTTCCCAAAAAATGGTGTACCGCGCCATATGTTTTTAAAAATATGGTTATTGGGTTCGAAAAGATACCCAAAAAATTTGGTTTTTTTCCGTTTTGGGGGGCCCTTTTGCATTTTTTTCAGGTGTTCCCAAAGTCTCACTCCTTTGAAAACCCTTTGGGAACCCAAAAAAAAAAAATATGGGCCTCGTAGGCCAGCCAAAGGGGTTTTTTGTTTTGGGTTTCACTAAGCAACCCCCTGCTTAGTGGGCTCTCTCCCTTTTGCTTTAATTTGGCAAAAATGGAAATTGTGTAATGGCCCTTTTTTCTCAAAAATACAAAACAATCCAAAAGTAAAAATACAATTTCTGTATTGATAACTTTAAATTTTTATTTCTTTACGTTGTTTGTTTTGAAAAACGTTATGCTTACAGCAGGGTAAAAATTCATGAATCAAAAACAATATATTTTTGCAAAACCCAAAAATAAATGCAACCCCTTTTAAAACAATCCAGAAAAAATGAAAAAAGCCAATAATTTTTTAAACCCGAGTAATAACCCTTTTCCGCAAGGGTGGAGGGGTACCTTAAAAAAAAAAAAAAAGCAAAATACCCTTGGGGTCCCCCAAAAAACATGTGAAATACTAGCTGAAAAATCAATGAATAAGTTTGCACAAGCTGAACACCGTTCCAAAGCTCAAAGCAGCAACACTATAGCAAGTGACAAGCAATGATTTAAGTGACAAGCATACAATTCAAAATTGTAACAGTTACAAATACAAACTTTTTGAAAGCAATAAGACAATAAACATAAACAAAAACCCGGTTTTCCACGATACTGGAAAGAGTGAAAACAAGAGTACTTGCAGACCCTGTGGAAAGGGGCAGAAAAAAGGGGGGGTTGTTTAGAGAGAAAACCCCGATTTTAAAGGGGGTTAAAAAATCACCCAATTTGGCCCGCATCCGGGGTTTTCTCCCAAGCCTGCTTTCCAACCCGTCGCCGTTGACCACCGTTTGGCTTAGGTTTTTGGACCCCCGGGGAAAAATTTTAAAGTTGAGCCTCCTAGTCTTTTCCCCCATCAGATAATTTAAAAATGCGTTGTGATTCAAAACAAGGGGTTTTATCAGAAAAAATTTATTGAAAAATTTCAGTGTCTTTTAAAGGCTTTAGGCGGGGTCCATTTAAAAAAGGCGGTTACATCAAAAAATCCCAATCAATTTTTACGATCTTTTTGGGACAAAACGGTTTTCCATAAAGGGGTGATTTTTGGGTTTCCCATTAATTAAATTCATTACAAAAGTTTTTTAAAAAATTGCTGACTTCCATCATGTACAAACATAATGATTAATTTGAAGATGACATTTCCCCTAGTTACAATGCTTGCATATTGGACATGGCGGGTCACTGACTTTTTAAACAAATAGTATGCCTTCTAAAGCAAATAGTTTTTTGATGTTTTTAAATGTTTAAAATAAAAAACATGTTTTTTTATTTTTGAAAAGAAAACTTTTACAAACATTTTGACAGTGATTTAGATTTTTTAAAAAAGATAAAAGTAGCAACAACTGGCTGACAGTAAAATTTTAAAAAGGGTGGCCTTTGGGTTTTCAAAATTTTTATATAACGGTTATGATTTCCACTTCAGTCAGAAGCTTCAGTCAGAACCTTTCTCTCAGCCATTTAAACAACCCCACAGCCCAGATTCATACCCTGGGTTTTCTGTCACCCCCTTTCCATTTACATAAAGGAACTAGATAGGGGTGCCCCATTTTCCTCTCCTTTCTGATATTGCCCTGGAAACCCTGGCCAGATGGTTGGAGGACTCTGATCTCTTTTCAGGAATTAAAATAGGTCAAAAGCAAGTAAACATGGCTCTTTTTGCTGATGACTTAATCCTTTTTCTATTGAACCCACTTTTTCATTTTCCTAAAGTTTTTGATTTTTTCAAGGGACTTTGGAGACCTTTCAGGTCATAAAATAAATGTTTCAAAAAGCGAGCTACTAGAGCTTCACTCTGTTCTTCTTAAAACAATTTGGAGTCAGTTAGGATTAAATATTACCCTAAATGAGAAATATATTACATATTTGGGCATTAAAATTGGGAGAACCCCTGACACAATATACAATCTAAACTTCCCACCTTTAGTTAATAATATTTCAGGGGATCTATGTAAATGGACAGGTCTCCCTCTTTCTCTTTCAGGGAAATGTCATGCTATAAAAATGGCATGTTTCCCAAGACTACTCTATCCCCTCAAGACTCTTCCCTTTTTATTAAGACATAAATTGAGTTTTGCCTTCTCACATTTTATCTGGGCAGGTAAGAAGCCACGTATTGCGCTAGATAAATTATTGCTTCCTGTTCTCAGATGCAGCTTGAACCTCCCAAACACTAGATTTTATAATCTAGCATGTGTTACTAGGTATGTTCTGGAATGGATCAGGGGGACCCTAGCCTCCCATCACATATAAAATCCTCTGTCATCCTGAGATGACACTGTAGCAACATGGAAAATAATTTGTAAACAACTACACCTTCCCTTCTTGATTTCTAAGGAAATGCCTTTATGGGGACAGCCTGAGTTTCCCGGGGCCTGGAAAATCTAATGTTCAGGCTCTGGAGAGAAAATAGGGTGGAAGTGGCTGGGCATATTATCAATGAAGAGCAGAAAAGATGGCCTACCCCGAACGAGTTACTAGAAGTTTTCTCCACCCCCTCCACACACACATTTGTTCCCGGTCATTAAGATATATCCATTCTGCAACAGCTGACTTAAAGACCTTTCAAAACAAATGGCTCCCACAAATTTGGTCCTCTAATTGATTGCCATAGAAACTCCTTTAATCTTTTGAGCCTCTATTGCATAATGAGAAATTGTTCATTAGAAACTGAGCGTAGGATTCATTTTAAGTGATGGGAATCTCTGTTGAATGATCCCTCTGCTTCTGAAAAGATCTTAAAAGGCCTGGCCTCGGTTTGGAGGAATGTGATCTATGAGATTTGGAGAGAATCACACTATAAACTCATCCACAATGTTATATATGCGTTTAACCTTCCTTTATCACAAAATTATCCGAATAGGGTTCGAAGTGTCCTAAATGCGATGCTTCTCATGCGGATACTTGGAATGGGATATTGCCTGTCGATACACTTAATCTTATTGGGACCATTTCATTGAATTATGATAATTCTTGCTGGAACATTCTTCTGAACAAAGACCATGATTCGCTCATCTTTCACTACATGAGGCCCCGAGATGGAGAGAAATCACAGTCTCGGGGAAACTCTACCTACAAAGTATTGAGGAGTATGTCCGGAAGTATCCACAGGCAATGGCCGTTTCGTGTGTTGAAGCGCTTCTTAGAGGCCTGGAAGAAGCGCATCAACGCGCGAAACGGCCGTTGCCTGTTCGTTCTAAGTGAAGACGTGTTTGTTATCCCCGTCCCATGCCCTGTAACGAGTTGCTGAATTAAAAGTTTACAAAAAAAGGATTGGTGGTGCGGGGATCATTACATTCTTCTCCTCCTAGGGCCTATGTAAGTACTGACTTTGTGATCACTGAGCACCGCTGTTATCCACAGTTGAAATATTGTATCAACACAGAGATGCTGCACATGTTTTGAATAGTGCCGTGCAGCAGTGCCGAGGATTATTTTCTTTCTATTTTCCTATATTATTTGTAGTCAGTATGACTGGATATGCATTATTGATTATTTGTTGATCATTGATTATTATCTTGATTATAGTTTCACTTTTACACCCCTTCTTTTTGTTATTTAAATTTTCTTTATGATGATATGTTTACTTATACTTTATAATGTATAAGCTTCTATTTAAGACCAGAATTTATGATTCATAAATTTAGCTTACTTGTTGGATTCACTTTCATAGATGCTTGATTTTGTATATTCTAGGTTCTCAAGTAATGGATGCTGAAAAGTAATACCCTGCTTTTTTATCGATGCTTAATGTGACTAGAACTTGTTACTCCTATTGTCTATGGAAAGCATCATGCATCTATTTGCACTTTTCTCATTGTATCTTAACATTTCTTTGTACATTCAATAAAATATATTAACAAAAAACAAAAAAATTGTAAACTGGTCAGCCATAATGTTAAAACCTCTGAAGGTTGAAGTAAATGACATTGATTTTCTCATGAGAATGGTAGATTTCAAGTCAACTACTGCATAGTTTTTTTTTTTTGAATTTGATGTATTCAAAGTTGCAAAAAGGACAAAGTATCGATCTGAGTGACTCGCCATCATAATTTGGCTGTTGTGAAAGACGATCAGGTCAAAGTATTTCCAAAATGGGAAGTCTTGTTGGGTTTTCCAGGTATGTACAGTGAAGGAAATTATTATTTGATCCATTGTTGTTTGGGTAAGTTTGCCCACTGACAAAGACATGAACAGTCTATAATTTTAAGGGTAGGTTAATTTTAAGACTGAGAGATAGAATATCAAAAATAAAATCCAGAAAATCACATTGTATAAATTATATAAATTTATTTGCATTTTGCAGTAAGTATTTGATCCCTCTGGCAAACAAGATATAATACTTGGTGGCAAAACCCTTGTTTGCAAGCACAGCAGTCAGACGTTTTTTGTAGTTGATGATAAGGTTTGCACACATGTCAGGAGGAATTTTAGTCCACTCCTCTTTGTAGATCATCTCTAAATCATTAAGATTATGAGGCTATTGCTTGGCAACTCGAAGCTTCAACGTCCTCCATAAGTTTTCTATGGGATTAAGGGCTGGAGACTGGCTAGGCCATGCCATGACCTTAATGTGCTTCTTTTTGAGCCACTACTTTTTTGCCTCGGCTGTATGTACCCAGCCATGACCCATTTTTAATGTCCTGGTGGAGGGAAGGAGGTTGTCACTCAGGATTTTATGGACCATGGCTCCATTCATTCTCCCATTGATGCGGTGAAGTAGTCCTGTGCCCTTAGCAGAGAAACACCCCCAAAACATAATGGGGGACATGTATGAAAACTGTCTGGTCTAAGACCTTCTATTTTGCCCATAGCAACCAATCAGAGCTCCCCTTTCAATTTATTAGAGCACTATATGAAATGAAAGGGGAACTCTGGTTGGTTGCTATGGGCAACAAGGAAAGTCTTAGACCTAGACAGTTTTCATACATGTGGCCCAATCTTTCCACCTCCATGCTTGACAGTGGGGACGGTGTTCTTTGGGTCATAGGCAGCATTTCTCTTCCTCCAAACACGGCGAGTTGAGTTAATGCCAAGGAGCTCAATTTTTGTCTCATCTGACCACAGCGCCTTCTCCCAATCACTCACAGAATCTTCTAGGTGTTTATTGGCAAACTTAAGATGAGCCTGCACATGTACCTTCTTGAGCAGGGGACCTTGCGGGCACTGCACGATTTAAAAATCAATACGGTGTAATGTGTTACCAATGGTTTTCTTTGTGATTGGTTCCAGCTGCCTTGAGATCATTAACAAGTTACTCCCATGTAGTTTTAGGCTGATCTCTCACCTTCCTCATGATCAAGAATGCCACACTAGGTGAGATTCTTCATGTTCCCCGAGATTGATGTTGATTGACAGTCTTTTTTTATTTCTTACATTTTCTTATTATTGCACCAACAGTTGTCTCCTTTTCACCCAGCTTCTTACTTATGGTTTTGTAGCCCATTCCAGCTTTGTGCAGGTCTATGATCTTGTCCCTGACATCCTTAGAAAGCTCTTTAGTCTTGCCCATGTTGTAGAGGTTAAGTCTGATTGATTAATTGAGTCTGTAGACAGGAGTCTTTTATAAAGGTGACTATTTAAGACAGTTGTCTTTAATGCAGATAACGAGTTGATCAGGAGAGTCTAGCTGGTCTGTAGGAGCCAGAACTCTTATTGGTTGGTAGGGGATCAAATACTTATTTCTCTCAGCAGAATGCAAATAAATTTATATAATTTATACAATGTGATTTTCTGAATTTTATTTTGGATATTCTATCTCTCAATGTTGAAATTAACTTACCCTTAAAATGATAGACTGTTCATGTCTTTGTCAGTGGGCAAACTTACACAATCAGCAAGGGATCAAATAATTATTTCTTTCACAGTAGTAATTATTACCTACCAAGTGTTTTAAGGAAGTGCAACCAATAAACTGGTCTCGGGTCCATGAACACCCAAGGCTCATTCATGAGTGTGGGGAGTGTAAAAAAATGTGCCCTAGCTTCTTTACCCTACCCTATCAGGGTAAACGCCCTGAAAAAGATGACCCTGTTCTTGAACTATAACCTGGACTCCCTAGTTTTACCCCGTCACAAATTGGACAATAAGGCAGCCAGGGGCGTTGCTAGGGTCCTAAAATATCTGGGACCCGGGCCCATTGTGTTAAGTTTTGCTCAGTAGGACTGGGTTCACATGGTATTTTTCATGCCACATTGTGAACTGCGGTATGTGTTTTTACAAAGAAAAAATTTATGTTCCTGTCACAAATTTTACATGTACAGATCCTGTCCATCATCTCAGCAGTCACTGTACAATGAAAATAAGCCCTGACAAATTTACTTTTTCCAAAGTGCTCACCTACATATGACAGTGTAATACCTTATATGTAACAGTCACAAAATAATACACCCATACATGAAGGAAATATACCATACAAATTATTGTTACTATAAAAAAAAAACTCCTACAACACCAAGACCCAAAACTATTACTACTTAAGGATCAAATAATACTGCCAGACCATGGCCAAATGCGACCACCTCATGTGACCATCAGTTGTACACAAGATCTGAAGACGTATATTAACGCCATACAGGGACCATATAGTGGTAGATACTAGTGGTATGTAGGCGCTCTGCAGAAATGTAAGTGATTACACTGCAGTTACATTTAGTGACTCACAGTGACACACGTCTTTACTGATCAGAGTCGTTCACTTTCCCTTCTCTTCTCCATCTACCCCAGACCGCCATGATGACTTCTCCTGGCCCCAACCCATCTCTACAGAATTTACCACACAAACATTTTAGAATCCACACTTTTCCAGCACATATCTACCTACTGGGGGGTTATATACAGTGAGGAAAAAAGTGTTTAGTCAGCCACCAATTGTAAGTTTTTCCATTTAAAAAGATGAGAGATGACATAATAGGAAGACCTCAACTATGAGACACAAAGGGCGACATGTATGAACGGGCTTTTCGCCTGTTTTCTGGCGTATCCTGCGCCTCACCGGCCCGAATCCCCTGTCGGACGCAGGGATGCGATGTTAGGCGCAGCGTTCGCCACTTTCGGATGCGCTTCACATGAAGGGGCGTGTAATGGGCGCGGTGTGGGCGTTCGAAAACTCCGAGGCATGTACGATCGCGGGTCGGCAAAGTGCGGCTCATTGCAGCGCTCACCAGCTCCGACAGGCAGACCTGGTTGATTCTGGTCTAAGTAATCCGGCGGAGGCGAAGTGAAGCGAGAACGGAACATGAGAGGAAACATAGAGAAGATCGCAAAAGAAATCCATCTCAGCTCTCAGCTCCGTGTGGCATGGAGTTTGATTCCAAAAACATCGGCTTTATTAGGTGAAAACATTATCAGAAAAAGAGCTCAAACCTACTAAAAAAATACATAAATAAAATCACTTTCCAAAAATCTAGAACGGCGCTACATCAGGAATTTGGATATTGGAAATTGCCGGGAAATACAGTAATTCAAATTCTGTAAGCTCTTCTCATTGGTCGGCAGAAACTAGCCAATCAGAATAGGAGCGACAGTGACCCATTAAAACCTATGGAGATGTATTGACCAGTCAAATGAAAAGGCGGGACAGTTCAAAATACAGTAAAAATGCAGAAAAGAGCTGATTGGTTGAACTAGCGGGGGTTTGACTATCCCGGCCAATCAGAATAGGAGCGACAGCGACCCACTATAACCTATGGAGAAATATTGACCAATCAAATTCAAAGGCAGGACAGTTCAAAATACAGTAAAAAGGCAGAAAGAGGCTGGTTGGTTGAGCTAGGGGGCTTTGGCTACCCGGGCCAATCAGAGCGCAAGCACTTTGTCCCATTGTAGTCAATGGAGAGATGGGGGCAATGAAATCTCGTCTCTCAGCGCCGTGCGGCATGGAGTATGATTACAAAAATAATTTTTATTACGTGTAAAATATCTGAAAAAGAGCTGAAACCTTCTATAAACATAAATCAATCAAACCCACTAAACAACACGTTTGCCCGCCGTCATCGGCGCTACATCAGGAATTGCGATATTGAGAATTGCTGGGAAATACAGTAATTCAAATTCTTTAAGCTCTTCTCATTGGTCGACAGAAACCAACCAATCAGAATAGGAGCGACAGTGACCCATTATAAGCTATGGAGAAGTATGGACCAATCAAATGAAAAGGCGGGACAGTTCAAAATACAGTAACAAGGCAGAAAAGGGGCTGATTGGTTGAGCCAGGCGGCAGATATGAATCCACCAATCAGATGTAGTGCTTTCTATTTTGAATGGAGAAAGAAGGGCACGATAGAAGGGCGCCCTAAAAGTTATTACTGTCTATGGGAAATATTCTAGTACTGTGATTGGTTTCTTTCTATTTTCCTTACACCCATACTATTGATCATTGGCTAACGAACATAAAGAAATAAAAATTAATATATTGAATTAATATTTTTTTTTTCGTTACCCCCATATTATTGTTCCTTTTATATAGAGATCGGTACAACTTCGGGAGTAGTATCATTTTATTTTGGGCACGTACAGTTTTATTACAGATTGCATTAGAAAACCCATAGGAGCGTCGCTCGCTCTCCCATTGGTCCAAATAACCGCACCTCTTTTACCTTAGCCAATCACAAACAGAGCTCGCTCTGCATTTCTTTTCCCCATAGAACTCTATGAGAAGGTAGCTCACCCGCTGATTGGCTAAGCAGGACGAGCCCCTCTTCCCCCCCAACCAATCACAATACTAGAATATTTCCCATAGACAGTAATAACTTTTAGGGCGGCCTTCAATCGCGCCCTTCTTTCTCCATTCAAAATAGACGCACTACATATGATTGGTGGATTCATATCTGCCGCCTGGGCTCAACCAATCTGACTTTTCCCTGCATGTATGAGCGCACCTCCTCAGACGGCGAATATTAGACGCAGTCCCGCACTGCGCCTAAGTCCCCGCACTGCGCCTCACACACTGGCGAGGCGTGGCGGACTTTATACGGCATGTTTGAGCGCACCTCGGTGCCGACATACATGAGGCGCAAATTTCGCCGCAAACTGGCGGAAACATGCACTCCAACGTGGCGAGATTCATACATGTCGCCCAAAATGAGAAAACAAATCCAGAAAATCACATTGTCCGATTTGGAAAGAATTTTATTTGCAAATTATGGTGGAAGATAAGTATTTGGTCAATAACAAAAGTTATATAACCTTTGTTGGCCATGACAGAGGTCAAACGTTTTCTGTAAGTCTTCACAAGGTTGGCACACACTGTTACTGGTATGTTGGCCCATTCCTCCATGCAAATCTCCTCTAGAGCAGTGATGTTTTGGGGCTGTCACTGGGCAACATGGACTTTTAACTCCCTCCAAAAGTTTTCTA
Organism: Phyllomedusa bahiana; assembly: GCA_025379985.1. Taxonomy (NCBI): domain Eukaryota; kingdom Metazoa; phylum Chordata; class Amphibia; order Anura; family Hylidae; genus Phyllomedusa; species Phyllomedusa bahiana. The sequence goes on along the minus strand of JAODAL010011117.1, from coordinate 59,437 downwards.
TAAGGTTGAGATCTGGTGACTTGCTAGGCCACTCCAGGACCTTGAAATGCTTCTTACGAAGCCACTCCTTCATTGCCCTGGCTATTTCATTGGGATCATTGTCATGCTGAAAGACCCAGCCATGTTTCATCTTCAATGCCCTTGCTAATGGAAGGAGGTTTGCACTTAAAATCTTACAATACATGGCTCCATTCATTCTTTCATGTACACGGATCAGTCATCCTGGTCCTTTTGCAGAGATACATCCCCTTAGCATGTTGTTGCTGCCCCATGCTTCACGGTAGGTATGGTGTTCTTTGGATTAATCTCTGAATTCTCTCTCCTCCAAACACGACGTGTTGTGTTTATACGAAACTGTTCTACTTTGGTTTCATCTGACCATATGACATTCTCCCAATACTCTTCTGGATCATCAAAAATGCTCTCTAGCAAACTTCAGATGGGCCCGGACATGTACTGGCTTAAGCAGGGGGACACGTCTGGCGACTCAGGATCTGAGTCCCTGGCGGTGTAGTGTGTTACTGATGCTAGCCTTTGTTACATTGGTCCCAGCTCTCTGCAGGTCATTCACTAGGTCCCCCCCCCCCAGGTGGTTCTGGGATTTTTGCTCACCGTTCTTGTGATCATTTTGAACGCATGGGGTGAGATCTTGAGTGGAGCCCCAGATCGAGGGAGATTCAGTGGTCTTGTATGTCCATTTTCTAATTATTGCTCCCACAGTTGATTTCTTCACACCACCTGCTTGCCTACTGCAGATTCAGTCTTCCCAGCCTGGTGCAGGTCTACAATTTTTTTTCTGGTGTCGTTCGACAGGTCTTTGGTCTTCACCATAGTGGAGTTTGGAGTGTGTCTGTTTGAGGTTGTGGACTGGTGTCTTTTATACTGATAACAAGTTCAAACAAGTGCCTTTACTACAGGTAATGAGTGGAGGACAGAGGAGTCTCTTAAAGAAGAAGTTACGGGTCTGTGAGAGCCAGAAATGTTGCTTGATTGTAGGTGACCAAATACTTATTTTCCACCATAATTTGCAAATAAATTCTTTCCAAATCAGACAATGTGATTTTCGGGATTTGTTTTCTCATTTTGTGTCTCATAGTTAAGGTCTACCTACGATGTCAATTACAGGCCTCTCTCATCTTTTTAAGTAGGAGAACTTGCACAATTGGTGTCTGACTAAATATTTTTTTCCCCCACTGTAACTCCCTCCCTAATGGGGGTTTATACAGGAAAGCATGGTGACACTCCATCCCCACAGCAACCTGCTTCCCTATGATAGAAAAGCCAGGTGCATGCTGTGGGGGATGGGGAGTCCCCCATTGTTCCTTTTAGGCCCCCATTAGGTAGGTTTATAGACCCCCTCCTAGTAGGTAGGTATATAGGTCTCCTTAGTAGGTAGGTATATATGTTATATTTTCCCCACTAGGTAGATATATAGTTTATATGTCCCTCAGTAGGTAGATACATAGGTAATATGGTCCCCGGTATATAAATACATAGGTCATAGGGCACTCAGTCTGTAGATAGGTAATAGAGTCCCCCAGTAGGAATATAGATAATAGATACCACAGTAGGAATATAGATTATAGGGTCCCCCAGTCTGTAGATAGATAATAGTCATCCAGAAAGCATACAGATAAAAGGGGCCCCAGTGTGTATTTATATATATTTATATATTGTTTATATATATATAATATATATATATATATATTATATATTATATATATTATATATATTGTAAGGAGGACAGAAGGAATTGTGGTAGACCAGAGATATGTGTCACCAAGGACCTGGCATTGGTGAGGTGAAAACCTGTAATTTCAGGTGGGCAGCAGCGGTAGGTTGGGTGACATACGTTTTCTGTTATTATGCTGGGAGAGCAAATAGTTGGGTTGGTTTTCAACAGGAGCAGTCATAGAGTTGGGTGGGGGACTGCACCAATTTTTCGGGTCCAGGCCAGAGTTTGGCGGTGTATGTAAGTCTGGAGATCAGGTGGGAGGGTGTGTAATTGATTGTCTGTGAAGCTGGGAGAGTGCAGCAGGAGATCCCAGGAACAGACCACACGCCCGTCTCAGCGGGAGACAAGGAAGCCTGGATGCTTATCTGGACACAGGACTGTAAGTGTCCCACACGGACTGTGTAAGACTGTTTTGTTTTACTTTGTTTTGGCTGAAGTTAAGCCCCGTTTATGTTGCTGTGTGTGTGGGAGGCTGAAATAAACGCCTGTTCGCCTAAACAGATTTAAAGACTGGTCCTGTCTTACCATACCACCGAGCTGATCCCTTACAATTGGTGGAGGTATGCAATGGGCATTTCTGTGCATGCAACAGTGCATAAAACGTACAACAGCGACAATTAAAGGGCCGGGTGCCTAAAAATTTCTGCTGCTAAGAGGCACGGTTTTGGGCTAGAGAGACTGTGTGGCTGCTGGTGGTTTTTGGTTTGGACATTGTAATGTCCTGGGTTAAGGCCACAACTGAGATCTCCACTACATCAGCCTCCATGGAGGAACTAATTAAACACATAGGGCCACATGTATGAATCCTGCCGGGTCGGGGCGCACCTTTCCGCCAGTTTTCCGGTGGAATCTGCGCCTGATTTATGTCGGGGCTGGAGCGAGCTCATACATACAATGTAAAGTCCGCTGCGCCTCGCCTGTGTTTTAGGCGCAGTGCGGGTCCGAGGCGCAGTGCCGCGCTGCGCCTATGATACGGCGCCGGAGGTAGTGCGGTCATACATGCGGGGAAAAGTTCCCTGCGCCTCGCCCGTGTGTGTGGGGCACAGTGCGGGGACATGGGCACAGTGCGGGACTTAGGCGCCGTGCGGGACTGCGCCGAAAAACAGTTCCGATGCGAGACAGGCTGGAACAGCGAGAAATCATTCCAGATGTCCGTGCGAAGTATGAATCAAAAATCGCCTTTATAAAGGCGTACAACATTCTCAGAAAAGAGCTGAAACCTAAAAAATAAAAAATACATAAAACAAAATCACTTTCCAATATCCTAATTCAAGAATTAGGATATTGGAAATTGCCGGGAAATACAGTAATTAAAAATTCAGAAAGCTATTCTGATTGGTCGGCATAAACCCGCCAATCAGAATAGGAGCGACAGTGAACCATTAAAACCTATGGGAAGTTTAAGCCCAATCAAATCCACGGCGGGATAGTTCAAAATACAGTGAAAATGCTGAAAAGAGCTGATTGGTTAAGCTACCGGGGACTTGGCTAGCTCAGCCAATCAGAGTAGGAGTGACAGACACCCATTCTAGCCTATGGAGAATTATTGACCCAATCAAATGGGAGCGACAAAGTCCCTTTATATCCTTTTGGAGAAGTTTTGGACCAAACCCAAATCAAAGGGGGGACAGTTCAAAATACAGAAAAGGGACAAAAAGAGCTGATTGGCTGAGCTAGGGGTGGCTTGGCTATCCCGCAATCAAGCGCGAGCTACTTCTTCCATTATAGTCTATGGAGAGATGGGGCTCTGAAATCTCGGGTCAGCCCGTGCGGCATGAATATTAATCAAAAAATGATTTTTATTAAGTGTAAACATTATCAGATAAAGAGCAGAACCCTTCTTTTACAAATAAAGCAGTTAAAAACCCGAACAACGCGTTTGTGGGCCGGGGACCGGCGCTACATAGGGAATTGCAATAGAGAGAATCGCCGCAAAATACAGTAATTCAAATTGTTTAAGCTATTCTCATTGGTCGCATAAACCAGCCAATCAGAATAGGAGCGACAATGTCCCATTAAATTGACCAATCATATTCAAAGGCGGGACAGTTCAAAATACAGTAAAAAATGCAAAAACGAGCTGATTGGTTGAAGCGGCGGGGCTCGCCAGCTTAGCCAATCAGAGCGCGAGCTACTTTCTCATAGAGTTCTAGGGGGAAAGGAAATTCTGAGCGCGCTCTGTGATTGCTAAGTTAAAAGAGGCGCCGTTATTTGGACCAAGGGGAGAGCGATCGACGCTCCTATGGATTTTCTAATGCAATCTGAAACCCAACTGTACACGGCCGAAATCAAATTAAAAACACTAAGAAGTTGTCCCGATGTGTATATAAAATGAATAATAATATGGGGGTAACGAAAAAAAAATATTAAATCAATAAAATCATTTTTATTTCTTTTTTTTCGTTAGCCAAGGTTCAATAGTATGGGTGCAACGAAAATAAAGAAATAAACATGATTTTATTGATTTAATATTTTTTTTTTCGTTACCCCCATATTATCATTCGTTTTTAACACATCGGGACCACTTCTGTAGTGTTAAAATTTTTGATTTCAGCCATGTAAGTTTTTATTACAGATTGCATTAGAAAACCCATAGGAGCGTCGCTCGCTCTCCCATTGGTCCAAATTACGGCGCCTTTTTTAACTTAGCCAATCACAGAGCGCGCTCAGAATTTCTTTTCCCCATAGAACTCTATGAGAAAGTAGCTCGCGCTCTGATTGGCTAAGCTGGACGAGCCCCCGCCGCTTCAACCAATCAGCTCGTTTCTGCATTTTTACTGTATTTTGAACTGTCCCGCTTTGATTCTGATTGGTCAATTCTTCTCCATAGGTTATAATGGGACATTGTCGCTCCTATCTGATTGGCTGGTTTTATACCCACCAATGAGAATAGCATAAACAATTAGAATTACTGTATTTCCGACGATTCTCTCTATTGCAATTCCCTATGTAGCGCCGGTCTCGGCAAAATAAAGCGTTGTTCGGGTTTTTAACTGCTTTATTTGTAAAAAAAGGGTTCTGCTCTTTATCTGATAATGTTTTACACTTAATAAAAATCATTTTTGATTAATACTTCATGCCGCAAAGGCGCTGAGCGCTGAGATTTCAGAGCGCCCATCTCTCCCTAGACTATAATGGGGGAAGTAGCTCGCGCTCTGATTGGCCGGATAGCCAAGCCCCCGCGAGCTCACCAATCAGCTCTTTTCTGTCTTTTTACTGTACTTTGAACGTCCCGCCTTTGATTTTTGATTGCTCCAAACTTCTCCATAGGATATAAAGGGACTTTGTCGCTCCTATTTTGATTGGTTAATACTCCTTCATAGTTAGAATGGGCCATGTCGCTCCTATTCTGAAATTGGTCCAAACTTCTCCATAGGATATAATGGGTCTTTGTCGCTCCTATTCTGATTGGCTGGGTTCTGCCGACCAATGAGAATACTTAAACAATTTGAATTACTGTATTTCCGGGGATTCTCTCTGTTGTAATTCCCTAAGTAGCGCCGGTCTCGGCGACAAACCCGTTGTACGGGTTTTTAACTCTTTATTTGTAAAGAAGGGTTCGGCTCTTTATCTGATAATGTTTTACACTAAATAAAAATTATTTTTTTATTAATACTTCATGCCGCACGGCGCTGAGTGCCGAGATTTCAGTGCGCCCATCTCTCCATAGACTATAATGGGAGAAGTAGCTCGCGCTCTCATTGGCTGGGATATCCAAGCCACCGCTAGCTCAGCCAATCAGCTCTTTTCTGTCTTTTTACTGTATTTTGAATTATCCCGCGTGGATTCTGATTGGTCCCAAACTTCTCCATAGACTAGAATGGGGCTTTGTTGCTCCTATTCTGATTGGCTGAGCTAGCCAAGTCCCCGGTAGCTTAACCAATTTAGCTCTTTTCATCATTTTTTACTGTATTTTGAAAAATATCCCCCCCGTTGATTCTGATTGGTCTAAACTTCCTCATAGGTTTTAAAAGGTTCACTTTTCGCTCCTATTCTGGGTTGGCTGGTTTATGCCGACCAATGAGAATAGGTTTCAGAATTTGAATTACTGTATTTCCCGGCAATTTCCAATATCATATTTCTTGATATTGCGCCGTTCTAGAGTTCGGAAAGTGTTTTTTTTTTATTATGTTTATTTTTTACGTTCAGCTCTTTTCTGACAATGTTTTCCGCCTTTATAAAGGCGATTTTTTCAGAATCATACTCCTGCTGCACGGAGCGCCGAGATTTCTCTAGCGATCTTCTGTATGTTTCCTCGCATGTTCCGTCCTGCTTCCTTCGCCTCGGGGGAGGATTTAGACCAAAAAAAACCTGGGCTGCCTTCGGAGCTGCCGAGCGCTTTCACTGCGCCTCCCCTTTTCCGACTCGCCATCGACATGCCTCGGAGTATATGAGCGCCCGCGTCCCCCCCGGAACGCCTACCCCCCTGCCCACACCGCGCCCACTGCCCGCCCCTTCATGCGGGGCGCAGCTGAAAGTGGCGGGATTCGGGCCGGGAGGCGCAGTATACGCCAAAAAATGGGCGAAAAGCCCAATCATACATGTCGCCCATAGTGCAAGCAAATGCACAGCAGCAGCAGACCCAGAAGGAGGCTATGGAAGCTCAGCAGCAGATCCATAAAGAGGCTATGCAAGTGCAGCAGCAAAACCATAAAGAAGCTCTGCAAATGCAGCAGCAACTAATGGCACAGCAGCAGCAAGCTCATATGGAAGCCATGAGGGCTCAGCAGGAAACCAACCGGCTGATGATTCAACAGTTGACCCAGGATATCCAGGCCCGGGAAAAGCCAGTGCCACTAGTGACGTACATAATGCCCGAAGGAGCGTGAGGGAAGCGTTGCAAAAACTGACACTGGAGGAGGACGTCGAGACATACCTCACTAGGTTTGAGCGGTTGGCCAACCAAGAACAGCTACCACCGGGTCAATGGGCAGAGGTCTTAGCCCCATTTCTAATCGGGGAACCCCGGAAAGCTTATTGTGACCTTTCCCTCCAGGATGCTAACGAGTACCCAAAGTTGAAAGCGGAAATCCTGGCACGACTTGGGGTTACCATGGCGGTACGGGCCTAGCGGGTCCACCAATGGACTTATCATACGGACAAGCCTACCAGGTCCCAGATGTTTGATTTATTTCATCTGGTGCAAAAATGGCTACAGCCGGATGTATGCACCCGGTTCAGATGGTGGACCGAGTAGTCATGGATCGGTTCATACATTCCCTGCCCCGACCTATCCAAACCTGGGTGGCCCAAGGGGACCCGCAGTCAGTCGATAGCCTGGTGAGCTTGGTAGAACGGTTTCACACTGCTGAGAAATAGCCTGGTGAGAACGCCCGAGGCCCTGCAGGGGTTCGCAAGTCCGCCTACTGGGAAAGCCCAAAAGACTTGGAGAAACCAGGACAGCAGAGTCTTCAGCTGAATCGCCCTAAAGGCAGGGTGGTACCAGAACCCGGGAAGCAAGGGGCTGTGTTGTCTCAGGTAGTAGATGGAGAAGAGCACCCGGTAAGCTATCTGAGTAGGAAGCTGTCCCCGGCAGAGAAGAATTACTCGATAATCGAGAGAGTGCCTAGCCATTAAGTGGGCCCTGGATTCCCTGCGTTACTACCTACTGGGGCGCAGGTTTAGGTTGGTGTCAGATCATGCCCCCCTCAGATGGCTAAGAGAGAAGAAAGGGAAGAATGCTCGGGTCACCCGCTGGTTCTTGGCCCTACAAGATTTTAACTTCTCGGTAGAACATAGGCCTGTTAAGCTACAGGGTAATGCAGATGCCCTGTCAAGGGTACACTGCATGATGAGTAAAGGTGCCCAGAACCACGGCCTTGGGCAGCGGGGGGGGGGGGGTATGGAAGCGGACGGAAGGGATTGTGGTTGACCAGAGATATGTCACCATGGACCCTGGCATTGGTGAGGTGAAAACCTGTAATTTCAGGTGTCAGCAGCTGTAGGTTGCTGACATACGTTTTCTGTTAGTATGCTTGCAGAGCAAATAGTCTGGGTCTGGTTTTCACAGGAGCAGTCATAGAGTTGGGTGGGTGACTGCTCCCACATCTTCAGGGTCCAGGCCAGAGTTTAGCTGCTGTATGTAAGTCTGGAGATCAGGTGGGAGGGTGTGTAATTGATTGTCTGTGAAGCTGGGAGAGTGCAGCAGGAGATCCCAGGAACAGACTACACGCCAGTCATCAGCGGGAGACAAGATAGCTGGGGCTTATCTGGGACAAACGACTGTAAGTGTCCCACACGGACTGTAAGACTGTTTTGTTTTACTTTATTTTGGCTGAAGTTAAGCCCCCGTTTATGTTGCTGTGTGTGTGGGAGGCTGAAATAAACGCCTGTTCGCCTAAACAGATTTAAAGACTTGTCCTGTCTTACCATACCACCGAGCTGATCCCTTATGATATAGATATATATATATTATATATATATATATATATATATATATATATATATTAGAGAGAGAGAGAGAGAGAGGATGTATGTATGTATTAGGGCCCCCAGTGGGGATATGTAGGTATTAGGCTTTTTAGTATACAGATATCTAGGTATGAGCCAACCCAGTACATAGATAACTAGGTATTAGGCCCCCCAGTATATAGATAGCTAGGTATGAGGCTCCCCAGTATATAGACAGCTAGGTATTAGGCTTCCCAGTATATATAGATATTAGGCCTCCCAATATATAGATAGCTAGGTATTATGCCCCCAGTATATAGATAGCTAGGTATTAGGCTCCCCAGTATGACTAGGCAGGTAATAGGTATAACATCATGTCTGAAGAAGGGAGCTAGAGGACGCACATACAGTTGAAGGGACCGTCGGTGCTCCAGGCCCACGGCAGCAGCTTGGGTCCAGCCGAGGTTCGGGGCACAGACAGTTTTATCCGGGGCACGAGCCCCAGATAAAACTGCCTGGCGACGCCCCTGATAAGGCCTGAACTAAATAATTATAACAATGATACCAAAAACTGCCTCAATATGATTTAAATGGTTTAGGAATGATTCCCTGCTCCCATAATTAAGTGGATTCATCAAGGAGTAAAAATAAATTAAAAGCAATAATCAATTCCCACTATTTAAGAATGCCAAAAAGGTAGACAGCTAGCTCCCTCTTTAAATAGAAAAGATATTTCTGCATGGAATATAGACTCCAGGTTAAATATCAATATCTGCTATATTATATACATGCTGGATAGGGTTTTTGTTTACCCACCTGTTCTATACAATAACAAAGTTTGCAGTGCTGCATTGATAACACCCAGGGGCGTAACTAGAGAAGCCAGGGCCCCCAAGCAAACCTTTGGATGCGCCACCCCCACCCCTCGCCCACCTCCCTGACCACGACCATGTACCAGGACATGCTGTTAGATAATGTAGATAATACAAGGGGCAAATACCTCACCATACATCTCACCATCATACTGCTACCAATCAATTCCCACTATACTAAGACCAACATTACCAATAACCCTACTACATAAGGACCTGATTATACCACCAGAACACGACCACAAATTACCACCACAGTCACTGAATAATACCCTACACTATTACTGATCAGTCTACAAAGACCAATACTGTATAATAATAATAATATATAATAATATAGTGACCATATAGTGGTATATACCAGTGTACGGAGGCTCTGCAGACTGTATATTACCTCCATACAGTGACCATATAGTGGTAGATAGCAGTGTACACAGACTCTGCAGACTGTATATAACCACCATACAGTGACCATATAGTGGTATATACCAGTGTACACAGGCTCTGCAGACTGTATATTACCTCAGTACAGTGACTATATAGTGGTAGATAGCAGTGTACACAGCCTGTGCACACATATAAGTGATTACAGTGTAGTTACATCTTGTGACTCACAGGTGACGTTTCTCTGACCAGTCATTGACTTTCTCTTTTGTTCTGCATCCGTCCAGACCGCCATCATGGCATCTCCCGACCACTTGTCCCTGGAGATTTAGACACAAATATCTTAGAATCCTGACTTTTCCAGCACCTGCCCCCCTGGCTATATGGGGTCCATTTAGGCAGGCAGGGTTTAGATAGGATATATGGGGCCCCAAATAGGCAAGGTTTAGGTAGCCAATAGAGTGCCCATATAGGCAGGCAGGGTTTAGGTAGCTATAGGGAGCCATACAGGTAGACAGGGGTTAGGTGGGCTATAGGGGCCATATAGGTTGGGTTTAGGTAGCTAAAGGGGCCCCATATAAGTAGACAGGCAGGCTTGTGGGGGTATACGGCAGGCATGTGGGGGCTGTATAGGCAGGCATGTGGGGGCTGTATAGGCAGGCATATGGGGGCTGTATAGGCAGGCATATGGGGGCTGTATAGGCAGGCATATGGGGGCATATAGGCAGGCATATGACGGGGTATAGGCAGGCATATGAGGGGGTATAGGCAGGCATATGAGGGGGTATAGGCAGGCATATGAGGGGGTATAGGCAGGCATATGGGGGTATAGGCAGGCATATGGGGTAGGTAAAATAAGAAATCACTTATTCACCTCTGTTCACGCTCCCCCGATGCGCCGCTCGCTCCTGTCTGCTGCTCTCCCTGCAGCCTCTGCGCTCAGCGCGGGCGGCACGGTGATGTGACGTCACCGCACGCGCCCACGTCACCACAGAGCGCCGGCAGGGGAAGTAGCAGAGCGGAGCGATCAGTGCTCCGTACTGCTAGCTCCAGCCAGCGCTACCTCTGATTCCTCGGGCCGGGGGGGCCCGGGCGTTCAGAGGGAGTATGCGCCGGGCCCCGCAGCTCCCCGCCCACCGAAGTGAACTGTTAAGTTCAATGCCGGCGGGCCCAGGAGCGGCATTACCGGGGTAGCGGACGCGGTAGCAGCTGCCCCGGGGCCCCCCTAAGCACAGGGGCCCCGTAGCAACTGCTATTGATACATAGCTAGCTGCCCCAGTAGTGATAGTGATACGTAGCTAGCTGCCCCAGTAGTGATAGTGATACATAGCTGCCCCAGTAGTGATAGTGATACATAGCTGCCCCAGTAGCGATAGTGATACATAGCTAGCTGCCGCAGTAGCGATAGTGATACATAGATAGATGCCCCAGTAGTGATAGTGATACATAGCTAGCTGCCCCAGTAGTGATAGGTGATTCATAGCTGCCCCAGTAGTAATACATAGCTGTCCCCAGTAGTGATAGTGATACATAGCTAGCTGCCCCAGTAGTGATAGTGATAAATAGATACATAGCTGCCCAGTAGTGATAGTGCAGATAATAATACATAGCTGCTGCCCCAGTAGCGATAGTGATACAAAGCTAGCTGCCCCAGTAGAGATAGTGATACATATCTAGCTGAACAATTAGAGATAGTGATACATAGCTAGCTGCCCAGTAGTGATATTGATACATAGCTAGCTGCCCCAGTAGCGATAGTGATACATAGCTAGCTGCCCCAGTTGTGATAATGATACATAGCTAGCTGCCCCAGTAGTGATATTGATACATAGCTAGCTGCCCCAGTAGTGATAGTGATACATAGCTAGCTGCCCCAGTAGTGATAGTGATACATAGCTAGCTGCCCCAGTAGTGATAGTGATACATAGCTAGCTGCCCCCGTAGTGATACATAGCTAGCTGCCCCCGTAGTGATACATAGATAGCTGCCCCAGTAGTGATAGTGATACATAGCTAGCTGCCCCAGTAGCGATAGTGATACATAGCTAGTTGCCGCAGTAGCGATAGTGATACATAGATAGATGCTCCAGTAGTGATAGTGATACATAGCTAGCTTCCCCAGTAGTGATAGTGATACATAGCTGCCCCAGTAGTGATAGCGATACATAGCTGCCCCAGTAGTGATAATACATAGCTTCCCCAGTAGTGATAGTGATACATAGCTAGCTGCCCCAGTAGTGATAGTGATAATAATACATAGCTGCCCCAGTATTGATAGTGATAATAATACATAGCTAGCTGCCCCAGTAGTGATAGTGATACATAGCTAGCTGCCCCAGTAGTGATAGTGATACATAGATAGCTGCCCCAGTAGTGATAGTGATACATAGATAGCTGCCCCAGTAGTGATAGTGATACATAAATAGCTGCCCCAGTAGTGATACATAGATAGCTGCCCCAGTAGTGATACATATATAGCTGCCCCGGTAGTAATGACACATAGCTGCCCCGGTAGTAATGACACATAGCTGCCCCCAGTAGTAGTGATAGATAGCTGCCCCAGTAGTAATGATAGATAGCTGCCCCAGTAGCAGTGATAGATAGCTGCCCCCCAGTAGCAGTGATAGATAGCTGCCCCCAGTAGTAGTGATACATAGCTGCCCCCAGTAGTAGTGACATATAGCTGCCCCCCAGTAGTAGTGATAGCTGCCCCCCCATAGTGATGATAGCTGCCCCCCCAGTGATAGCTGCCCCCCAGTAGCAGTTATAGATAGCTGCCCCCACTGAATACCGGGACCCATTAGATTCCACTCCCTGGTGTGGGCTTATGCCATCGCCTGCGGTGGTCCAGAGGATCCACCTCCAGACCGTTAGTAAGATCTGGCCATGGATCCCGCCAAGGTGTCCTTGCCGAGCGTCGCCAACATCACCACCGTCATGGTCAAGCAATCGAAACAGATTGCACAGCAAGTGCAGCAGCTCTCCTCCCTTCTGCAGCAGCTCATCGCCACTCAGCATAAGCAGTCGGCCACAGTGGTTCCGCCCGTTGCCGTAACTCCAGTCGTTCCTAAACTCAATGCCAAATAAGTTTGACGGGGACCCCAAGCCTGCAGGGGCTTCATCACCTAGTGCTCCCTTCATGTGGACCTTATGGCTAGTCGTTCCCTTCGGAAAGATCCAAGGTGGCCTTCGTGGTCAGTCTCCTCTCTGGAAAAAGCCCTGGCCTGAGCGACCCCACTCTGGGACCGAGGCGATCCGGGTCTCGCTGACCCTGGTGACATTTCTTCAGGAATTCCTTAGGTCTTCAAAGTGCCTGCCCGCGCTTACGGTCTGCTGAAAACCGCCCTGTTGATCTGCAGACATATAGGGAAAAAAACGCCTCCGTGGGAGACTACGAGTGCTGTTCCGCCTCACTAGATCGGAGTTGGCTTGGAATGATGCAGCGTTGTGCGCTCGTTCAAGAAAGGCTCCTCCAGCCAGCTTAAGGATGTCTCGCGCCCGGGTCCTCCGTCTTCATTAATGCGAGCTTATCTCATTTGATATCCGTTTCGCAGTGAGGAGGTGAAGCAGCTCTGCCAAGAGCTAGAACCAGTCTAAAACACCGCCTTAACACCGTCTGCTCCGGTGTTTCTTCGGCCCCCCTCGGCCTCCTTCCCAGCCAGCCATGGTGGAGGACATGAAAGTGGATAGAGCCCACCTGCTCTACGCAGGAATTAACCGGGCGTAAGGAAAAACCATTGTCTCTACCGTGGCAGCCCTCGAACATCCTCTCAGGGGTTGCTGCTCCGTCCACGGGTCCGGAGAGACGAGCGCACCTGGGGCTACGTGGGATAGTGTCCTAGGGATGTGCGTCAGTCTCTTCCTTCGTACTGAACATACCCGTCATGGTCAGCACGGAAGCGGGACCATTTTATGATTCTGCTTTACCTGGATTCGGTTCGGTGCTGGACCTTCTTGGACGCTGCCATGGAGTCTAACACATTCTTCCCGTGGTTCTCTGGAGAATCATCTATCCATACTCCTCTGTCTGTGGGGAGATCCTCAGCGACCCGTCATTACCGTACGGAGATGTCCTTCAAGTTGGAGCCACGCTAAGTGAAACTGTCGTTCTATGTGTTTACCACGGTTCTCCACGCCATCCGATTGGGCCTTCCGTGGCTGCAGTGCATGCCAGGGCTTGACTGGCAGACGGGAGAAGTCTAGAGATGGCGGCCCAGAGTGTCTGGTCTTGATGTTTGGTGGGCCCATCTGCGCCCACGGTGCTTACCGGTTCTCCTAGTCGTCTAAACCTCTAGCGGGTCTACCCGACACCATATCAAGATTTTTCTGATGTTCTTTTCCGAGAAGCAAGCAGAGACCTTGCCGCCACCATCGTCCATATGATTGCCCGTATTGATTACAGCACAGGTACTTAGCCTCCTCGTGCAGAGTCTACCCTTTTCCGTTCCTTGAGACACAAGCCATGTCGGGTACATCCGGCGAGAATCCTCGAGAAGGGATTTATACGGAAAGTCCACTATTCTCCGCGGTGAGGGGATTCTTCTTCGTGGAAAAGGAAGGTTCCTTACGGGCCATGCATCGCACTACCGCGGTTCTGAACAAGATCACGTAAAAAACCGGGTAACTCTGACCTCGTTGATCACGGAAATATTTGCCGTTCTGCGGGGCGCAAGGATCTTCTCCAAGTCTGGATTTTTTATGAGATGGGGGCCTTACATTTTGGACCGAATCCGCAAGGGGCGTTGAGTGAAGACGGCACTTCAACACCAGAGACAGGCACTTTGAGTACCTGGTGATGCCTTTCGGACTGTGTAATGCGCATGCCGTTTCCCGGGATGTTCGTGAATGATGTCTTTAAGGGATTTTCTTTATACCTGTGTCTACCTGGACGGACATCCTGATTATATTCTACCTGATCTTGAAGACTCACACCTCCACGTCCGCCAAGGCTGCACGCGCCTAAGAGCTAACCACTTGTATGCACAAGTTAGGGAAGTGCCTCTTCACTAGTCAGCCTATCCATTCCTGGGTTTTATATTATCTCGGACCAAGATCTATGGATGGAACCCAGCCAAGTTGTCAGACGGATTGCAATGGCCACGCCAGTGGGCGCTGAGGGTCCAATACAACGGTTACTGGCTTCTGCAACTTTTTACGCCAGTTTATTCCGCACTTCTCTAAAGCTGGTGGCTCCCATTGGGGGCTTTTTGGGAAAAAAAAACGCTAATCCACGCGGGCGGCCCCTTCCCGGGGCCGAGAAAGCTTTTTCCAACAAAAAAACCCGGGGTTTTTTTGGCCCTTGGGGCCCATCCTGTGGGGGGCCAAAGCCCCGGGCGAAACCCTTTTTTTTTGCTTGAAGTAGACCCCTTTCATGGGTACCCGCTGGGGGCAGTCCTCACGCAACAAAGGGCCCCCCCCACAGGAAAAAGGGTCCTTTTGGTTTTCTTTTCTAAAACTTTTTCACAGGGGAGGAGGAACTACACCATGGGAGCCCGGGGAATTTTTTTTAAGGCCTTAAAAACGGGCCCGGATAAAATTTGGGCCCGAAATTTGCTCGGGGGGTGCCTGGCTTTCCCCATTTGTATCTACTCGGATCCCCAAGAACCTCCTTTACTCCAGGAGGGGCCCCAAGCGACTCAATCCACGGCCAAGTTAGGGGGTTTGCTTTTTTCCCCCCCCCTTTTTTAATTTACAGATTCCCCTTCCGCCCTGCCAAAGAAGGGGAAGGCTGATCCCCTTTCCCCTTTGCCCCCCGATGGGGGGTGGGGTGAATAAAAAAAAAGGGGGGTTTTCCCGGGGGGGGGTTGGCACATAAATTACCCCTTGGCGGCCCTTTTTCACCTGGCCCCTGTCGACCCCGGGAAAGGGGGGTCCCCCCCCGAGGAAGAAAATATGTCCACCCTGCGCCCCGTAGGGGGTTACCTAAATTGGGGGTAGGGCTCCTGGGGGGCCGGGCATCCCGGGGCCCGCAAGACGTTTTCCCCTGTTTTCCCCGGGTTTTCTATTGGGGGGCGGGACCTCGCAAAGGGGTTTATAAAGGAAGTTTCCCCAAAGGCTTTGTACCTCCTGTGCCCCAACAAGGTTTCCTTTCTTTCACAAGCCCCCGGGCCCTTGCACCCACTGCCCTACCCAAAGGAAATGGTCCCCTTTTAGGGGAGGGGACTTCAAACCGACCAAACCCCCTTCGTCCGGAAAATCCCGGCTTTTGGGGTGGTTTTAGCCCCGGTTTTCTAAAATGGAAATTTTTTTGTCCCTTTCCCGGGCCCTTTGCCTTTCTCCCCCTTCCCGGGCCCGGGGCTTTTTTTTCTCCACGTTTTTAGGGGTTGCACGGTTCCCTCGCAAATGTCTCGGATGGGGGGGTGCGTTCTTTTCAAAATTTACGGGGCGGGGGCCCTTTGCTCTCAACTCCGGTGAATTGGGGGGGGGGGGGGGGGGACTTTCCTTAGCTTACCCCCCCCCAACGAATGGGCCGGGGTGGAGAGAGTTAATCAATTCGGGGGATTTTCCCTGGGGCCATTTCGAAACTGCTGGGAAAGATGATGGGCAACTTATTTCCCTTGGGGGGGAATTTTTTAATCATTTTTAAATAGAGTCAGAGTCCGGGGTTTGCCTCTCCCTTTTAAACGTGGTGAAAGGGGGCCCATCCCCCCCCCCCCCCCTTTTTTTTTTTCCCCCCGCCCAATTTTCCCCCCCCCGGGGGAGCATCCCTATCTGAGGTCCCAGCTGTGACACTCTGGTTCCAGGGACTTGGGGGACCTTTTTGGGCCCCTTGCCCCGGGCCAATCCCCTGCTCCGTGCGTCCGGGCGCTTAAAGGGCGCAGGAGATAAAAGAAGAGCCCTCCCCTTTTTCCTTCTCCTCGGTGAAAAGAGTGTGGCTGTGGGGCCAGATATGTCCGCCTCAAAATCCCCCCTATAAACGGGGAAAGCCCCCGCTTTGTGGGAAACCCTTGGGGGGGCCTTTAAAGGGGGCAAAAAAACCTATAAACTCCGGCTCCCCCCTTTAAAAACCTGGTACCCCAAAAAAAAAAACCCCCCCTCCTTCCTTTGTCTCGCTACAAAAAACCGTGGTCCCTTAACCGTTTCACTCAAAAGGCGGGTTCCCTCCCCCATCTGTGGCTGTTGCCGCAAATGTTTTTTTTTGTGGTTAAGGAAATCTTGGGTATGGAAAAAGGGTCTGGGGGAAGGATATTTTTTTGTGGGGGGGGGGATGGGGGTGGGGGGGGGGGTGGGGGGGAAAAAAGACACGGGGGAAGCCAGGGGGAAACACCCCTGGACCCCCAGCGTTTTTCCCGAAAAATTCCCCCAAACTCTAAAAAAAAAGGGGGTCCCTAAGGGGGGGGGGGGGGTACTTTCAGGATGACCCTCGGGTCCGGGGCCCGCCAAATCCTTGTAGTCGTCTCCCAGTCACTTCCCCGGGGGGGAAAACGCTCGCCCCGTCCGTTTTTGGGCCCCTGGGGCGTGCGCGGGCGCCGCCCCTTGGGCCCCGAGCGGCGGGCAGGGGTGAGTTTTTAAAAGGGACAGTGCACCGGAAATTTGGGCCTTACCGGGAAACTGCCCCTATTTAATTCCGGCCTTTTCCCCGGGGCACCCTTTGGGGCCGGATTTTTTGGGTGCACATGCCTACTGTGAAAGCGTTCCAAAAACCCTTTTGTCTTCCCATTACCGGGGGGGGGGGGGGAAAAAAAAAAAAGGGTTAAAAAAAAAAAAAAAAAAAAAAAAAAAAAAAAAAAAAAAAAAAAAAATTTTTTTTTTTTTTTTTTTTTTTTTTTTGTTAAAAAAGGTTTAAAAAAAAAAAAAAAAAAAAAAAAAAAACAAAAAAAAAACGAAAAAAGAAAAAAAAAGTTTTTTTTTTTGTTTTTTTTTTTTTTTTTTTTTTTTTGGGGGGGAAATTTTTTTTTTTTTTTTTTTTTTTTTTTTTTTTTTTTTTGAAATTTTTTTTGGGCCTGTTAAAATTAAAAAAAACCCTCAAAAAACCTTTCCCCCTCCCGGCTTGTTTGGCCCCGAAACGAGCCTGATTGCCGATTCTGAAACCTCCCTTTTCCCTTTGGGCCGCCACCGGCAGGCAAGCCCCCCAGTGGTGGGGAAACCCCGGTGGATTTCCCCTGCAGCAAGCCCATCCCGCTTTGCGGGGGGCTCTGGTGAATCCCCGGGCCCCCCATTTAAAATTTCCCACTCCCTGGTTGGGTTTTAGCCATCGCCTCCCGGGGGCCCAAAAAAAAGGAAAAAATCCACCCCCCCCCTCCAAATTTTAAAAATTTTGTATTCTCTTTTAAAAATTGAATTTTTTAGTAAAACCAAAACTAGTTGCATCAAATATGCCAGTAATGATATGCTATGCACCTAAATTATGTTATGTGCCTATATTAGGCGCATCAATTTTATTTGGGGGCAAGATTTTTCCATATCCCCCAGTTTTTGGGACAATTTCCCTTTTTTGCCCGGGTTGCCCCATTTCACTCAAAAAAACACATTTTAAACCCACCACCCCATCAATGACAACTTGTTTTTTAGAAGAGACAATTCTGCTTTTAAACCTTTTCTAAAACTTTTTACTGTTTTTAAAAATTTTAAAATAAAGGCCTCTCTTTTTTTACTCAAAAACCGATTCAGGGGCTTACCAAAGTGGAAGAGATTTTTTTAAGCCATTGACTAAAAAAAAGTTTCAGCCCCCCCTGAAGAGAAAAAAAATGCCCCCAGTAGAATTCTGCCCCCTTTGCATAGACATTTTTCCTCAAAAGTGGTTATTTTAGGTTCATTAAAAAAAATTCGCCAAAGTACTACTTTGAGTCATCTATTTAATTTGCAAAGGGAGGAAAATTTCTTTTCCCTTTTTGCCAGTTGAAAAAAGACACCTTGATTATCATCAAACAGTTTGATGGGGGGGGAAACCCTTTTTTTTTTTAAAATCTTTAAAAATTTGTGGGGCCGGGGCACCCGGGGCCCCGAGTGAGGAAGTCCCTTTGTTGAGCTCCTCGTTTTACATTTTTGCAAAACCCGGTTTAAATTTCGGGGCCACAAAATGGGGAAGACTGCCAGGAGGCAGAGGGCGAAGTCAGTCCCGTGCTCTGGCCAGTCCCAGGGGGACATTGAAACTTTCTTTTCCCCTACCCGGCCATCTTCTGTTGTGGGAAAGCCGGGCGGTTTGGGAGGTCAGAAAAGGCGGGCCCGCCCCCAGGCCTCTCAGGGACAAGCTGCCCGGGGGAAGAAAAACCCGCTGCACCCCCCTCCCCCCGGGGGGGAAACCCTTCCCAACGAGGATACGGGGGGGGGGGGGGGGCCTCACCAAGCATCGGGGGCACACAGTGAGTCAGCGGCAGTGCCGCAGGAGACCTCGGGCCCCGGTTTTTCGGGGCCCCCCGGGGGGGGGTCTGCAGGCGGATGGGAGGGGAAGATGGGGGAAAAGTTTTTCGCCCTTTAAAGGGAAAGGGGAAAGGGGCCTGTTTCGGGGCTTTAGCCCCTCAGGACTGTGGCAACACACCAGCTCTATTTCTGCGGCTCGGGAGGCTGGTTACTTGAAGCAGCCTAGACATGGCCACAGCGAGCTTCTGCCACACAAGGGAGAAATGAGAGTGCCTCCATTAACCCCTGTCTCTCCGGCAGCTATTTAAGGCAGGAAGGGCCTGAGCACCCCGCCATAAGAAGGGCACACTTCTCCAACTAGGCATTCTACCACTCAGTTAGGGGGTTCAGTTATTTGCCCAGCTCTTGCCCTCAAACATTCCAATTTCCAGGCTCCAGGAGTGAGTTGGCACCTGAAATGTCACACATGCTACCTTGACACACGGGTCTTTCCTCACCTGCCTCAGGGGATAATCTGAGAGTCACAACCCCTCCACACTGGGCTTCTGGTTTGTCCTGGAGCTCCTTGACCCTGTACCAGCAAGTTCTAATACCTTCTACTCCACCGTTGATATATGTGCCTCAAGATATTCTACTACAACAATCTACCCCTGGAGGCCAGAGCTGCCATATGCGAGAACCCACTGCAGTCCATATATATTCTTCTAACAGCATGGACAGTACTCCCATTATCTTTAATCAACCACAGCACCTGCAATCCCAAGTCTACCTACCCTTGACGGGCACAGCTATGCCTATTTGAACAGATGACAACAGACCTGTGACATTAGTGGACCTACATGTATTACTCCAATCCCTCCCGTCCAGAGCGGACATTTCCTCTTTGGCAAAACAATTGTTGGATGAGTGTAAACAAGAGTTTTCCCATTTCCATATGGAACTGTCATCCTTACAAACCAAAGTGACTGGCCTGGATCATACTCAATCTCAAACATCGTCCTCCCTCACCGAAGTAGTGGCCCAACATTCTGCTCACATTTTTAGGCTACAGGAGCACATAGATGGTATAGAAAACAGGAATAGGAAGAACAATTTGCGTATCCGAGGGTTACCAGAATCCATCCCTAACGCTGATCTTTTTAAAGTTCTATCTACTATATGCAACGATCTCTCGGGCCGCCCCCAAACTGCTCACATAGAGATCAATAGAGCTCAACAAGCATGGTGACCCCCTAACTCAGATGATTTGCGCACCCAAAGAAGTGATTTGCAGGGTGCACTTCTTCGCGATGAAAGAGGACATACTCTCTGAAGCTCGACGTCGTAAATCTGTGGTGTACCATGGCGCTTCCATAAAGGTAATAAAAGTAAGATTTATTTAAGCATTTAAAATCTAAAGAAGCTCAAAACTAACGCGTTTCAGGCTCCAGACGAGTTTCCCCAACTCGGGTTCATCAGGGGAGCAAATCTCTACAAGGATAAATGTCAGCTTCTAGTAAATATCTCTGCTGGCTGATGGTGTAGCGGTAGATTGTTGGTTTTACAACGAAGGGGTTTGGAGTTCTAGTCCCCTCACAGGGTATATTCCCCCCCCCCTAAATTCTACACATATGTAGAGAGACCTAAAATATATATGTCAATCTCTGTAATGATATATATACACATACATAGCTTCCCTATATCATGTCTCATCCCCGAGAGTATATGCATTGTATCACATATGTTGGAAGTGCTTGGTGTGACTGTGAGGATGGGACACTATATAGGGGAGCTTTGTATATATATATATATATATATATATATATATATATATATATATATATATATATATATATATATATCTATATAAATATATATATATAAAATTATCGATGTCTACACATATATTTTCATATATTTACCTATGTGTACAATTTATAAAAGAAAAAAAAAAACGATGGGGCTTGAACTCCCAACCTCTGGCTTGCCAAGCTGATCACCTATGCACTGCACTACACAAGCAGCTCACACAGACACAGTGTTGAATCCTTATGTTATACACTACAGATGATGATGTCATAAGGAGGCGGGGCTTGCATTCTTTCTGAGGAACAGAACGCCCTCTTTTCAAAGTAGCAGCTTAAGGACTGAACCTGTGAGGAGGTGAATCAACCTCTTGGCAAAAGCCCTTTAAACAGGCAGTAATTGCCCAGATCCTTCCCCCTAGAGCTGAGATGTACATAGAGCCAGCAGACTCTGGTTTCACTATCGATTTTAACAGCTCAGAGGGGAGTAAACACAGAGTGTGCAGGCAGCCAATCACGGCGCAGGGGGCGTGGCCATGACGTTTTCTGTCTAGGGGCATATCCCAACAGGCTGAATGAAATGTCAGCCAGCCAATCACAGTGCAGGGGCCTGTCTAGGGCACAGGAATCGACCAATGGGCGTTCTGACCAGCAACAGCAGAAATAGAAGACAGATTTACAGCGAAGCTGATATCTGCTAAACCAAGTGACAGAGGTAATGCAACCCAATTACAAAAGTGCTTACTTTTACTGTCCCCATAATCTGAGACATGATCTTTGTAACGATAAAACCCCTTTAAAGGTATTTTTTACACGTGTAGATGTGTTAATTCGTCCGCACACCCCATAAGTAATAAAAATGTCCTAATCATCCCAAAAACACTTCTTAGTGAGAAGACATTTGCCCTCCTGGCATCTGAGAGTGATTCAGCCAATCAATTCAATGGTTTCATTTTTCCTCCAAATCCTTCTTCAGTGATTAGGGACAGACTCCCCTGGAGATCAAATGATGCGACCCCATAGTGACTCCAGCCCCAGAAAATTTTAAGCCTAAAATTGTGCAATTTGTGTCCAGCCCTGGAGCCCTTTTTGACACTACTTAACCTCACAGAAATCACCTTTTTCAAAATCAGATTTTTTAGAGAAATCTGAAGCTCTCCTGATGCCCCTATACGGTGAGAGCCAGTGCTGCCATCAGCCATCTGTTAATACGGAGGTTCAGCTGCCAGGGCCGGAGTTACAGTGGGTGCGGTCGGATGAGCACCAGGCTGGTCGTCCGTCCATCATATTAACACAGTAAAAATGCCCTTATGATGCAGCAACGAAAACAGTCGTGCTGAAGCAGAGTGCGGAAGCGGAAGTGTGAGGTAAGACCTCCAGCCTTCCTCAGTACACAGTCAAGACCTGGGTAGCGCTTGCCCCTCTGTATGAGTGCGGACCAATTGAGCTTCACTTGGAAATACTGGTGGTTAACGCTCCTGTTCCACCTAGGTGCCCTTTTTCTTGGCATTCTTTTTCTCATTTTACTCAACAGCTGGAGGAAATTGTCTCTGTTCTTTGTTCTCTGTCTGTGCTCCATAATCCATGTCCTCTGAATAACCTACATCTGGTCAAGTCTTCCTGTTCCTCCCTTGTACAATTCAGAGGAATTTTTTTACCAGCTATTTTGTACATGCAAGTTTTTTTAGTAGTTTAATTCTAGAAAACACATTTTTAAAATAGGATGGAATCCCACCATGTCTTTGCTTCTCTTTTTTTCATTGTATTAAATGGGTTGTCTCAATACAGGGATTGCTAGCTATGTTAAAGATCTTGCAAAAACAAGTAATTTTGCAATATGTGTCCATTAACAGTGTCCTACCTATTCCTGTTTCTGACAGCACCATCACCCTTGAGCCACTCTTGACAATTGTGAAGAACAAATGTCTGTTAGAAACTACATTTTTTACAATAGGACCTGTAGTCTAGCTGCATGTCACAGCAAAATGCCCCTAAAAATTCAAAACATGACCCTTGAACCACTTTTGACAATTGTGAAGAACAAATGTCTGTTAGAAACAACATTTTTTTTATAATAGGACCTGTAGTATAGCTGCATGTCACAGCAAAATGCCCCAAAAAATTCAAAACATGACCCTTGAGCCACTTTTGACAATTGTGAAGAACAAATGTCTGTTAGAAACAACATTTTTTAGAATAGGACCTGTAGTATTGCTGCATTTCAAAGCAGCATGACCCAAAAAATTATAAAAATGACTTCTCAGCCACTGTTAAAAATTGTGAGGGAGTAATGCCACTTAAAAGCCACATTTCTGTTCCAAAGGACCATGATTATTGCTGTATCTCACAGCAACATGACCTCGAAACCATTGACAATGCGAAAACTTCTAAATATAAAGTGAGTAAATGGAATACGGTGTTGTCATGAAACCTTGCTGTCTTTTACAGTCTCCTCACAGCAAAACCAGAAAATGAACTGTTGGAAACTGAGAATAAAAATTGCAGTAAGAAATGATCATTTTGAAAAAAGTTTTCAAGAGGACCATTTCTGTTTGAAGAGGAATGTGAAGTAGACCGGCAACTAATCGGTGACCTCGGCAATTGGGGCCACAACATCATCAGAGATCCATGCCTGATTCATCTTGATGAAAGTCAATCGATCCACATTATCTGTGGAAAGCCGGATGCGTTTGTCTGTAATGACTCCTCCAGCTGTGCTGAAGGTCAGCTCAAATATGAGGCTGGCTGCTGGGCAGGACAACACCTTTATGGCGTGGCGAGCGAGCTCGGGCCATTCATCCATTTTGGATACCCAGAAGTCTATTGGGTCCGGAACACATATAAAAACATCGGTGTTGAGACGCAGATAGTCGTGCACCATGATCATAAGCTGGTCTCTGTGTGTTGTATTTGTGCCTTGCATTGCATGCATTGGTGAGGTGGTAAATAAAGATTGCCAGAGGTCACCCATTAGGCTTCTGCCACCTTGCCTGCTGCTGCCGCTACGGCTACTTGGCACTCTACTGCTGTCACGTCGCTGATGTTGTTCCACCGTGACATTAGAAGAACGTGAAGCAGACGCAACAGATGTCTCCAGTTGATCAATCAGCAAGGTCTCCATTTCCTGCATTTTACTCTCTATTTGGGTGGGTGGAAGGAAAGTGCTGAGTTTTGTTTGTACCGGGATCAGGAGGGTGGCCACCAGTAACTGTTGTTCATTTTGATGGCCTTAATGCGAGGATCATGTTGGAGGAAATGGAGCATCCAAGCACTCATGTGAGAGATGGAGCCTTGATTTCCCAAGCCTCTGGGTCGAAGGGCACTAGCAAACTGATCTTCCTCATCTTCCTCCTCCGCCTCAAATTCGCGCCAACCTCTTTCCAAGGCAGGGACGTCGGTAACGTCAGTGTCTAGGAATACCTCCTCCTCCTCCTCCTCCGCTTCCTCCGGCACAGCTTCAACACAGCCCTGACTTGCCTCAGATGATGCACCCTGAGAGCTGATGCGCCGCCTTGCACTAGCCCTGGACCCCGAACCACTGCCTAATGAAGACCGATAAAATTGAGAAACTGTCAGGCCTTGTGGATTCGATGGAGAGAAAGGCTCCGTGTCCGCATCTGTGTCCGTCTCCTCCTCCGTCGCTGGCGGGACCTGATGTTTCAGAGTGTCCAACGATCGTTCCAGAACTAAGATCACCACAATGCTCATGCTGACAAGGGCATTGTCCGCACTGCCCATTTTGGTGGCTTCTTCAAAACTGGCAAGGATGGTGCAGAGCTCTTTCACCTGCCTCCACTCTCGGTGGCTCAACACCCCGAGGTCCGCACCGCTGTTTGTCAGGCCATGTGTCACTTCGTACTGCGTAATGGCATTGCGCTGCTGCCACAATCGCTGGAGCATGTGGAGGGTGGAATTCCAGTGTGTTGCCACGTCAACAATGAGACGGTCTGATGCTGTAACGCAGCCAGGCGGGACGAAGCAGGGTGCGAACGGCGGAAGTGCGAACTCAGACCTCGAGCCTTCCTCAGCAGGCAGTCCAGACCGGGTAGCTCTTTAGATATTTCTGGAGACAAGGTTCATGACATGTGCCAGGCAAGGGATGTGCTCCAGCCTACCGATCTTAAGGGCGGATTTCGCCCGTTATCGCACACCACCTTGCCTGGCACAAGGTTCTTGTCACCCAGCCAGCGCTCGGTCTCGTTGCGGAGAGCCGTCCACAGCTCCTGACCTGTGTGTGGACGGTCTCCAAGACAGATTAATTTCAACACGGCCTGGTTTCTCTGGGCACGTGATGCCACCAGAGGACCTTGGGGGAAAGAGCCCTGCACATCCCTGCGGTTTTGAAGAGCGGCACCAAGCCTGAGATCCACCGTCACCACAGAGACATCCCCCCAGCTCACCCAGTGAGCTGTCACAGAGTTTAGCGGCCTTGGCCGTGCTTACTAGTCCATGTGTCGGTGGTCAGATGGACTTTTCCGGACACAGATGCTTGAAAACGCGCTTGAAATTTTAGATGACACGGGGCTGGCCAGGGCAGGGAAGGCTTTTCTGGCACTGGTATTGGGGGCAGGCAAGGGCCATGACGTGGCGGAACCCATCTGTGTCCACCAGACGGAAAGGCAACATTTCCAAGGCCAAAAGCCTGGCAATGCCGACATTCAGGCTTTTGGCTTTGGGATGGTTTGGGTTAAAGTGTTTCTTCTGCTCCCAAACCTGGAAGACAGAAGGCTGGCTGCTAGACTGGCTGCTGTACAGCGTGTAGGTCGTCAAACTGGCGGAAGGAGAAGTGGTAGGATGGGTCTCTGGTGGTGCTGGTGGTACTCGGGCGACGGTGGAGGCTGAAGCGGAGGCTGATCCCTGATCATGACTCTGGGGGACATGGGCAGCTGAGGAACGCTTGGTTGGTGGCGGAGGAGGAGGCGGAGACAGAGGGTGTGACAGTGGTTGGAAGCCCGGCGTCAGTGGGGCCTTTTTTGGCCAAGTGTTCCCTCCATTTCAACTCATGAATAATTATTCTAGTGGGGTGGGGTGGCACGCACAGTTAGCAGACTGTGATAGGGTGCTAGTTAAAAGTAGGTGAATGTTACTTCACCACTAGTTACAGAGAGAATGATTGACCGCACACGGAAAATTGATGCAAAAATAGATTCATTTAATTAAATCCACAGGCTCCAGAGAAAATATATAAGGTGACTTAAATCAGCGTGACGTTTCCGGGGGCTCTTATTTCACAGGGCTACGGCCCTTTTCCTTATCCTTTATCCACTCTTCTGACTGTGACTTTTTGAAAAAGGTCTGACCCGGGCTGAAAAAATCACGCTGATTTAAGTCACCTTATATATTTTCTCTGGAGCCTGTGGATTTAATTAAATGAATCTATTTTTGCATCAATTTTCGGTGTGCGGTCAATCATTCTCTCCATTTCAACTCATGCATTCGCTGCATGTGACTAGACATGTTGGTGGTGGTTAAACACCTAAGATTATTGCCTCTACTTATGCGTTTAAGGCAAAGGCGGCAAAAGACATCGCTGGGTGAATCAGAGGCTTGCTCAAAGAAGGCCCAGGCTTGAGAGGTCCTGGACCTTTTTGACGGCGATAAGCGAGGAGCGGGGTTTCCGCTGACCGTGGCTGGTGGAATCATATCAGCGGACTTCTGCGACTGCCTTCTCCCTTTTTGAGGTGGACCCGTACTGACACTACCCATCGTCTTCCTCCTCGTCCAGGGATGAAGCGCTCGCAAGCAATTCTGCTGAAAAGACCACGTTGGATCCGCAATGTTCATATCATCTCAACACAGGTGACTTGGTCGCCCTGACATTCTGCATCCAGGAGCTGCGCGCTACAAGCAAGAGGGACTGCCCAAAGGGGTTGCCGACCGCCCGGGATTTTTTAAACCCATTGACTGGCTTCCTTCTCCTCCTCTGATGGCATCAGTAACTGGGCATCAGAGCAGAGAAATTATCCTTTTGGCCTCTTGATCTTTTAACATGCCTTCTGACCCCAACTGCATTTTGTCATCAAGAGGGTCTTCAGAAAATGGATTATCCACAGTGGTGGGTACACGAGTTGACATTTGGGCTGCCTTCGCTTCATGTTGGACGGATGCTGATGATGCTGATGACGACATTTGTGGCTGTGACTGGGAGGACGAGGAGGTAAGACTGCTGGATGCAGGTTGCATTAACCACTGAAGAACAGATTGGCGACCCTGTTCGTTCTTGAGATTAACCGGGACCTGACCCAGTCCTGCAACCGACAATCCACTGGCTTGCGTGTTGTCGCCAGCACTGGAAGGAGCACCTTCTCTCGTACCTCTACCTCCATGTCCTACCCCCCTCTTTGCTCGCTTACCACCTGCATTTTGCTCCATGTTCAGAAAGATAAAATTTGAGAGGGTATGGAAGAGTTTTGGAACGTCTCTTATTAAAAGACGGCAAATCACAGCTATTCTCAAATCCCTCAAATCAAAACAAAATTGCTGTATTCAAATTTAAGTGCAAGGTGCCTCTATCAACAAAGCTGGCCTGCCTAAAAGTGAAAAAACACCTATCTGAAATGTATACGGATAATAAACGGTATTTTTTGCACCTAAAAATACACCTGCGGTGACGACAAAATTGCTGTATTGAAATTTAAGTGCAAGGTGCCTCTATCAACAAAGCTGGACTGACCAAAAGTGAAAAAAACACCTATCTGAAATGTATACGGATAATAAAAGTGGAGTTTTGCACCTAACAAATAGACCTGCAGTTACTAGAAAAGATCTGTATCCTAATATAAGTTCAGGCTGCCCAACATACAAGTAATATTTCAACAGAAAACTGTTAATAAAAAGCCATTGCAATGAAATGTCTAAACTAAGTCTAGGCTTCACTATATCCATTATCCTTCAAAGAGCTTGTCTGTGTTCGCCCGCCCTCCCCTCCCCCCCCCCCCGCTCCCCCTCGTGACTTTACAGGGCTAGATGCTCTTCTTTTAAAATTCTCAGCCTAACTACCTAAAATCTGCAAATATCTAATCTACCTAAGTTCTAAAGTTCACAGCTAAAAGTATAGCTGTCTCTGTGAACAAAATGGAACAATTTCGCTGAGCTGTTTGCTGAGCTGTTTGCTGAGCTGTTTGGACAGAGGCAGAGCACACGTCCTACTCCTATGAGACGCTGACACACACTGAGGCAGAACAGGAAGGGCTGTTCTATGTAAAACTAGGTCATGTGGTTTTTCCAGCCAATCGCAACCATACACATCCCAGTCATGACTTCGCACACACAGCTCACCCTGCTCTATTCTCTAAGCTGATTTGCTGGCCGCCAAAATGACAGGAAGCGCTGAAAATGGCGCGATATTAATAGATTATGCACAGATTTTAACCTAAATTATCGCGTGATCTAAAAAATCCGATCAACATAAAAACCGTGCCGATTTCAACTTTGTCGATAATAATCACTCAACACTAATTATAACCACATAGCTTGGGCAGTCACAGTGTTTTAAAAAAGACTAGGTGATATAATTTGGCCTATAGTGGGTGCTTTTCTGGCTACTGTACGAAAATCATTAGCGAAAATGGAAGAAAGATAAGGGACAGCATATTTAAATATTTTTTCAAGATGTTTGAAATTTTCATAAACTCCATACTATAGGTTGTTGAAAATACTATAGGTTTATTATTGTCATTATTGTCCCTAGATTTTTTATCGAAAAGAAGTTCATTACGATTTTTATTTTTAGCAATCTGTCTGGCTCGTCTGAGACTCCAGTCAGGATACTGTCTACATATCTGTTTGTGACATGGAGGGGAGAGGCATGGAATGCACATCCTCATACTATGCATTTATCTAATGCTTCTCAGCAAAACTATATAAAAAATGAACAGGAGGTTCTTGGTATACTCTTTGATCAAAACGTATAGGCCCACTTACCACGTCGAGGCGACCTCTATTAAGTGGGTCCCTACGCTAAATGGGGGTAACACTGCATGGCGGCCACCACCGCGGCAAAAACCACACAGATGGGGGGCACAGCCCAGTGGCCCAACAGCACCACTGCTTCCAGACTTAGCCCCCCGGCTCTGGACTGCACCACCCCACCAGCATAGCATCACAGCAACAATGGCCACCACACAGCACCACCACCACAAAAGGAAAGGTAGACACTGCTCACCTTCTCAGGGCTCCCTGCATACAGACTGCAAGAAACAGGGCTTTAACCCTTATACAGACTACTGCTAATTAAAAACACCTGGGCCAAATGGGGAGGAGTGCTGGTCCATGTGTGCAAAGAAATAGACATATATATTAAACATGGAGGGGAGAGGCATGGGCCGCACATCCTCACACTATACGTTTATCTAATGCTTCTCAGCAAAACTATATAAAAAATGAACAGGAGTTCATCTGTTTGTGATATTATTGGATTCAGAAAAAAATCTATAAGTTCTGCACAATTTTGTCTGACTCGTATCATTTCGTCTACGGGTATATTTTTAATAACATTTTTAGAATTTATAAATGTAAATGAAGAGGATTGTTATTAAGTTGTGAAAACAGGTCTAGTATGGCCGCTACAGTGCCCCTCCACACAAGGAGCAGGTCATCTATGTAGCGACTAGAGTTGGGCGAATTTTCTCAAAAATTTGGTTCGCCGACTTCGCCGAATTTTCCGACTAAATCCGTTTCGGTCCGAATTACTTTGGGACGAATCGCATTAAAAAAACAGTTATTTCCTGGCTGCACAGAGCCTGTAGGGTGCTGTAGAACATTGTGCCATGCTTAAATATGCAAAGGGAGCTTGGTTTGGTCTTCATACAATGCTGTGTTTTAGTATGACACACACATGACTGCCGCCGCTATTAGAATCGCTTCACCCTTCAATTCCCTGGGCTCTTATGGGGGTAAAACTGACCAAAAAACTGAAGTGGGAACGCAGCCGGGACAAGGTAAACGTCGCGCCAGCTGGAAAGAAACGAGCTGAGGGCTAAAATCCTACGATAGCGTCAAAGAACACAGAAGGGGGGTTTAAACCGGAGCCCGCCACAGATCACAGCACAGTACAGGGACGTCACAGTAGGGAGTCACCCGGGCGAGCCCACAGCATCCGCTGTCATCTACCGGCCATTTGTTGACCACACAAAAGGGTCATACACTTTCTCCCAAAAGACATCTGACAACTCCACCCAAAGAGTCGGTGGGTTTGTCACACACAACCCCTAGTTGGCATGGCCAGGGAGCAGGTGAGGGGCTCTCAACCCACCTCTGTCCTGTTCGCTTCCCACAGCCAGAGAACTACTATGTGCTGTGGCCTCTGCGCCACTATACAGTGAGGAAAAAACTATTTGAGGACAGTGGGCAGCAAAGAGGTGGGGAAGACAACCGGGTAATAGTTGATAGGAAGTTGCAATGGGGGGTTATGTTGTGAGTGGTCAGGCTTTGTACAGCGACACCGTTGAGGTGGACGCCGGTGACAGGCAAACACTAATCGAAGTAGCCGATTGCACTTGGGAGCCGGATGAAGCAAGCACGGCTGGGACAAGGTAAGGTGCCCTAGTTAAACAAGGAATAAAGTGCCCCCCCAAACGGAAAATTCAGCCCACTCCATGCTTCCTTGTGCCCCCCCTTTTCTCCCTGGGACCCTACGCGGTCACCTACCCTCGACTACCCATTGTCCCGGCCCTGGAAGCATTCCGTTTTCTCTACATAAGTTTTAGGAGACGGGAGGAGAAGGAAGATTGGACACAGACAATCTGGATCTTGGACATAGAGAGTTATGTCTGGGCCGGGAGTTTAAAGTTGGGTGCATCAGCATACGGGTGGTTTTGAAAGCCATGTGATGCTATCAGCTGACCCAGACCAACAGTGTACAAGGGTTCATCATTATCATTGGGAGAAGAGAGAGGCAGCATGCATGTCAGGCAGTGGCGCAGCCTGTAAGTCAGTAGTGTGGCCGGGAGTCAGCAGGGTGCCAGCAGTTCGAGGTTGGGAGCCAAATGGCCAAAATTTAGACCACCCACTTTGCAGGTCCCAGAAAGTAGCGGCACAGAGGGCTCATCGGGTCAGCGGCGGTCAGTGCAGAGCTTTGGTGGCAAAATTACCTACTCGGCGGTGTGCCAGTTTTTTGACGAGACGCCAGATGAGGTGAACATAACTATATGATAGAACTGTGGGCATAAGTAAAGAGTGACCAGGGGACCTAACGTTGGCACCGACGGCCCTGCATCAACATCATGCAGTGTCACCAAACCGGTTTCAGATGTGGTGGTCCATCCAGTTCCAACAGCTGCAGCACCCAGTGGCATGCCTACCATTTCAGGCAGTCAAGGCTTCACCACCTCTGCCAATGACCACTCCCTGTCTATTACATCATCTACCGGTCCAGATACTCCTGCTCCTCGGCACTCATGGTCGTTCACCGAGACGATTGACAAGAGACAGCAGTATGCGTCTAGCCATCCTAAGTGCAGAAGCTGACCGGGTGCTCCTGTCCAAGTTGGTTGTACTGCAGTCCCTCCCTTTTAAATTTGGTGGACTCTGCACCATTCAAAGAACTGGCAGGAAACTTGGCATTCACTTCTGCCTTGTAACGAACAGGGGATCACCGCAAGGGGGTGGGTAGCGGCCGCGCCAGGGTGCGGGGGTCTAAGTGGGGTCCCGTTTTCACACCAGAGTCCGCCGCAAGGGGATGGAATTTCTGCAGCGGAGTCCTACCAGGGTTTCTACCCCCTGGCGCGACTAGCTTGCGGTGGCGCCGTGGCGCAGCAGAACAGATGTAAGACGAAACTCATAGTCAAAGGTAAAGCCAACAGGTCAGGGCAGTCGGTGGAGATTCGAGGTCAGGTAACGTAGCAGAAAGGTCGGGTACACAGGCAGACAGGAACTGATGAACAGGGGGAAATTGATGAACAGGAATAATTATATTAACAGGGGGAAATGTATGAACAGCGGGAAATTGATGAACAGGAATAAATATATTAACAGGGGGAAATTATTGATCAGAGAAAGGCCATTAATGATTTTTGATGATCCAAGTGGACAGGATGATTCCCCGGGGTGAACGAAGTAACACACGGGAGGCATTCTA
This sequence comes from Phyllomedusa bahiana, assembly GCA_025379985.1. NCBI lineage: Eukaryota > Metazoa > Chordata > Amphibia > Anura > Hylidae > Phyllomedusa > Phyllomedusa bahiana. Next base: position 27,896 of record JAODAL010011117.1, on the reverse strand, counting down.
AAAAGACATTCTAAAAAGGCCCAGGAAACTTTGCATGCACTTCAGCCGTTCTTACACCACAAGCACACCCTGCTTAAGCTGCAGCGGCAGACCGGCATCCCCCAACATAGGCTGATATGTGACATTTCCCAAAAGGTAGAATTCCAGCCTCCATATGTTGGAACGAGTCTATGAACAGAGAAAGGCTATTAATGGTTTATTGATGATCCAAGCGGCAGGAGTACACCCCTGTGTAATTTTAATGTCGGCCAGTGGCAGCTCCTGCGTGACACCTGCCGTTTGCTCAGGCCCTTTCATGCGGACATGCATTGTTTGTCAGTCGCCAGGACTACGGGATGAATAACGTAATTCCACTGCTTCATGTTATCACGGACAGTGGTAGTGGATCCATTGGACCACCGCAAGAGATGGCAATAGCAACGCCAGGGAGTGGGGTCTAAGTAGGTCCGGGTTTTCACCAGAGCCCGCCGTAAAGCAGGATGGACTTGCTGTGGCGGGAGTCTACCAGGTCACTACCCCTGACGTGACTTGCTTGCGGTGGCCGCCAAGATGTAGCGAGGTACAACATCGTAAGGCAAACTCGGAGTCGGGGACAAGTGTAAGGTCAGGAGAGCTGGCAAGGATCGTGGTCAAGGGACGGAGACAAAAGACACAGTACACGGATATGACAGACAAGGCTGAAGGAAACTCTCTCTATAGGCTCTAAAAATTATTATTAGTATTATTTATTTTATAGTCTTGGAGGCGGTTGTGTGAGGAGCCTTTTCCATTACAAATGGCGCTAAAGAATTTCCACAGCTTTCAATATCTGGACACCTGGATAATAGTTCAGCAAACTTTTCCTTTATCACCTGTGTTATCTGTTCATGATCAAATGAACGTTTATCAACTTGCTTTCTTAAACCACTTGAAGTCTGTGTGGATGTAATTTGTTCCACTGGTAACAGGGGAGGGCCTCCAGAAGGACTTGTATTTTTAGTTTCTGTAAGTTGGACATACGATTCACATTCTTCATACAAATTGTAAAGTGCTGCGGAATATGTTGGCACTATATAAATAAATATTATTACTGAAGAAGTTCATCCAAAGCCAGTTTTGCAGCATTTGCTTTTGCTTCTTTTTTGTTCTGTCCCATTGCTTTTTGTAAATGATTCAATCAACAATGGCACAGAATGCAAAATAAGCACCTAAAACATTCCCTGTAGTTATGGTCTACTTAAGTACAAGTTCCATAAGCTGCATTTGAACAAACTGGTGTAACGCAGAAAATGGATTCAAACCACCACGTTTATACTTCATGAGTGTTTGATCGTCACTGCTGTCCTCCTCAATGGTCTTGGTATGCAGAGGCTGACCACTCGCCAAAAAAACCTCCCATGCCACTCTCCACATCAATACTGCAAGAAGCAGGGGATGTCTGCCCCACCTCTTCTTTGCCAATTAGCTGCTGACTGTCCTCAAATTGTTCGTCCTCGCTGTATAGTGGCGCTGAGCCTGACAATATACTAGTTTTCTGGCTGAGGGACCCGAATGGGACAGAGGCGGGTTGAGGACAGGTGAGGGCCGCTGATCTGTTCTCGGGCCATGCCAACTAAGAGTTGTATCTGACGAACCCACCGCTAGGGTTCTCAGATGTCTTCTGGGATGGAAGTTGAAAACCCTACTAAAACCAATCAAGAACCCTTGGGTTGCTGATCAACATACGGCTACTACATGACACCGGCAGTTCTGGCCTCACCAAGTCACCCCAGCTGCGACGTCGCCTTACTGTGCTTTGACCTGTGCCTGCTCCAGGAATGTTTGTGCCACTGCCACTCGCATGTGAAGAGCCTGCCACCTCTCTGTCTGACATACCGTTTGTTCAAAAATGTACAGACACAAATGGGCCGGGGAAAAATTTACTTGTATTGCCGTTTAAAAACACTGTATTTTACTGAATATAAAAGCACAAACAGGCTTAATTAACCTTCGGATATAAATTATGCTACAGGAAAAACGTCTTCTTTGGCGTTGATAAACGCCAATTATTTTACTGATTACAATACCACAAACATGCTTAATTAACCCTTGGATATCAATTGCGCAAAAGAAATGAGCTGCCAAAATTAACTGGCATGTGGCGTGTTAAAACGACGTGTATGTTACTGACTAAAAAAGCAGAAACACGCTTAATTAACCTTTGGATATGAATTATGCAACAGGAAAAATTTCTTCTTTGGCTTTAAAAAGCACCGTTTATTTTACTGACTACAACAGCAGAAACACGCTTAATTAACCCTTGGATATAAAGTGCGCAAAAGAAATGAGCTGCCGAAAATTAACAGGTATGTGGCGTGTTAAAACAACGTGTAGTTTAATGACTAAAAAAACAGAAACACGCTTATTTAACCTTCGGATATAAATTATGCTACAGGGAAAATTTCTTCTTTGGCGTTGAAAAACACTGTTTCTTTTGCTGACTACAAAAGCAGAAACACGCTTAGTTAACCCTTGGATATAAATTGCGCAAAATAAATGAGCAGCCAAAAATTAACTGGTATGTGGAATGTAAAATGCTGTTTCTTTAACTGAATACAACAGCAAAAACAGGCTTAGATAACCCTTGGATATTCAATGTGCTCCAGAACTGACCAGATAGCATTAAAATGTATATGCAGCTGAATTGGACGCACACTGGACTTCAATTCCAATACCCCACAAAATCAAAAATTAGAACGTAAGAGAAGCAGTCTCTGAGAAAAGCTGTGACACCTCCCCCAAAAATCGCTGTATAAAAGTTCTTTCTTTTGTGTGAGATCTCAGCTACAGGAGCTGCAGCAGCTACAACAGGGCGAAGAGAGAGGAGTGTGAACTGCCAGCGACGTACGAACTTATATATTTGCGGTGACGTCACAGAATCCACCGGTCTCGATTGGCTTCATCTCTGCAATGTCATTGAGGATGTTCCTTTCTTCCCCCCAGAGTTCTTTGCCCATGTAATGTCATGTGCTTGCAGCCATTTTATCATTTAAAAAACTGCTTCGTTCCGCGAAATCACCCCAAAATTCGACTTCGTTCAGAATCTAAGTTTTCCTGAAATGCTAAATGAATTCCACTGCGTTAGAATCAATTCGCCCATTTCTAGTAGCGACCATACTAGACCATATCAAGAACAAACAAATTATTGCTTGAAAAAAGGTAGAAATACTCCCACAAAGCCATATATATGTTGGCTATTGAAGGTGAGAAGCAGGCACCTGTTGGTGCTCTTGTAACTTGAAGATAAAAAACAGAGTCAAACATAAAAAAAAATTATGTGACAATAGATATTCTGTGACATCCAAAAGAAATTCTTATAGATCCAGAGAATATCTAGTGTAATGATCCAAAAATCAATGTAATGCATGAATGGCAAGGTCATGAGGAATAACTGTATAAAGTGACTGTATATCTGCAGTTATCCAAACATAAGTATAAGTATTCTGCCATTTAAAATCATGAAAGGTTTAAAGTACATCCCGAGTATCCCCCCAAAAAAACAGGTACATTTTTTTATATATGGTTGCAGGTGACTATCTAACTAAGATGATGATGATAACCAAGAAGTTTTCATTTAATGACCCTATTCCCGCAACTATTGGACAGAATGGTGGAGGGATACCTGCTTTGTGGACTTTAGGAAGAGTGTAAAATAGTGCCATGACAGGACAGCTAGGAATAATTTTCATGTTGTTTTTTGTTAAAAAATCCTAACTTATAGCCCTGACCCACTGGTTTAGTAAGTTTGATTTTAAAAAGAGGAGTAGGGTCTGACTTGAGTATTCAATATGTGGTTGCGTCAGATTACAGAGAAAGGTTGCCCCTATTGTTTATTTCATGATCTAAAACAAAAATAGCACCACCTTTATCTGCTTGACGAATGATATCATGCATATTTTTCAACTCTATCAGAGCTGTTATGAGTTTTTACTTGATTCTTATATAGACAGATGAGTTCCTTTCCAATAACTTCCTGAAATCTATCTAGAGAAGTAGTCCGTGACTGTAGTGGATAAAAATATTTATTCTTAACTGAAAAGTTGGATTCCGTGGTATTGTCCACCGTAGTGACTCCTTCAGCTAACAAAGAATGTAATTCAGTCACAGCTACTAGCTCTTTGAAAGTGGCTGTACTTGCAGAACTTTTGGTGGAAGGCTGAAGTATAGTTGAATTACTATCTGGGGATAAACCGGTATTTTTATCCGCACATATAGAAAGATCCTCAGGATTTTTTGACTCCATAAAATGTTTTCGAATGGTGACATCTCTTGCAAATTTATTGACATCAAGAATAGTTTTGTACAGATCAAAATGACAAGTAGGACTAACCTAAAGACCTCTGGATAATACTGAGACCTGTGCATCAGAGAGGATTTTTGCTGATAAGTTGTATACTTGTACATTATCTTCTACTTTTTTCATACGGCGGGGGTATCGATGTAACCTGCCAATGTTGTAACTGAGACATATGTATTTCAAGATCCAATTTTTCATGCAGATCATCACAATGCTCATGCTGACAAGGGCATTGTCCGCACTAACCATTTTGGTGGCTTCTTCAAAACTCACAAGGATGATGCAGAGCTCTTTCACCTGCCTCCACTCTTGGTGGCTCAACACCCCGAGGTCTGCACCGCTACTTGTCAGGCCATGCGCCACTTCATATTGTGTAATGGCATTACGCTGCAGCCACAATCGCTTGAGCATGTGGAGGGGGGAATTCCAGCGTATTGCCACGTCAACAATGAGACAGTAGACGGGGAGGCCAAGCTGACGCTGTAACGCAGCCAGCCGGGACGAAGCAGGGTATGAACGGCGAAAGTGTGAGCTCAGACCTCGAGCCTTCCTCAGCAGGCAGTCGAGACCCGGGTAGCGCTTTAGAAATTTCTGGGCGACGAGGTTCACGACATTTGCCAGGCAAGGGATGTTCTCCAGCCTACCGATCTTAAGGGCAACCAGGAGCTTTCGCCCATTATCGCACACCAACTTGCCTGGCACAAGGTTCTTTTCACCCAGCCACCGCTCGGTTTCATTGCGCAGAGCCGTCGACAGCTCTTGACCTGTATGTTAACGGTCTCCAAGACATATTAATTTCAACACGGCCTGGTTTCTATGGGCATGTGATGCTACCTGTGGACCTTGAGGGAAAGAACCCTGCACTATCCCTGCGATTTTGAAGAGCGTGCGGCATGCCTGAAAGCCAACGTCATCACCAGAGACATAGACCCAGCTCACCCAGAGAGCTGTCAGAGATATAGCAGCCTTGACCGTGCTTACTAGTCCATGTATCGGTGGTCAGATGGACTTTGCCGGGCACAGATGCAGACAACGCGCTGGAGATTTTAGATGACATGTGGCTGGCCAGGGCAGGGACAACTTTTCGAGAAAAGAAATGCCTGCTCGACATCTGGTATTGTGGGAAGGCAAGGGTCATGACGTGGCAGAACCCATCTTTGTCCACCATGCAGAAAGGCAACATTTCCAAGGCCAAAATCCTGGCAATGCCGACATTCAGGCTTTTGGCTTTGGGATGGTTTGGGTTGAAGTGTTTCTTTTGCCCCCACACCTGGTAAACGGAAGGCTGGCTGCTAGACTGGCCGCTGTATGGTGTGCAGGTCAAACTGGTGGAAGGAGAAGGAGTAGGCTTTGTGTCTGGTGGTGCTGGTGGTAATCGGGCGACGGTGTGTGGCACTGGGGCTGATCCTTGCTCATGCCGCAGCGGGACATGGGCAGCAGAGGAATGCTTGGTCTTGGAAGGGGCGGAGGAGGCAGAGACAGAGGGTATGACCGGTGTGGCCTTTTTTCGCCAAGTGATCCCTCCATTTCAACTCATGCATTTGCTGCATGTGACTAGACATGTTGGTGGTGGTTAAACACTTTAGATTCTTTAGATTGTGCCGACTAACCAGCTTCCTTCTCCTCCTCTGATGACATCAGCGATTGGGCGTGAGAGTAGACAAAATCATCATCTGTGGCCTCTTGATCTTTTGAAATGCCTTCTGACTCCCACCGCAGTGTCATCAAAGAGGTCTTCAGAACATGAATTATCGACAGTGGTGTGTACATGAGTTAACATTTGGTCTGCCTTTGCTTCATGTTGGACGGATGCTGACGATGACGAAATTTGTGGCCGTGACTGGGAGGACAAGGAGGGAAAACTGCTGGATGCAGGTTGCGTTAACCACTGAAGAACAGATTGGCAATGCTGTTCGTTACTGAGATTCACAGGGCACTGACCGAAGATGTGCTGGCTTGCATGTTGTCGCCAGCACTGGAAGGAGCACATTCTCTCACACCTTTAGCTCCACGTCATACACCCCTCTTTGCTCGCTTACCACCTGTAGTTTGCTCCATGTTCAGAAAGATAAAAATTTAAAAGGGATAGAGATCTTATCGAAAAACTCTACTGCAAAGACAGCAAATCACAGGTGTTCTTAAATCCCTCTAATTTCCAACGGCCAACTAGGATTAGAAACAAAATTATTTCTATTGAATATCTGTGAAATACGGTCTGGTGGAAATACCGTAACACCAAATCAACAATGTTCTTCCTTCAGTCCCTGAGATTTACAACTGCCCAGTAGGACTAGCAATTGATAGTTTTCAATAAATTATCGTACAAGTGCACTATTTGGGCCAAACTGAGACGCACGGAGTGCAATAGAACTATTTAAAAGTTATACAGATTACATATGGAGGTTTTGAGAATAGGGACCAGTTAAAATAAAATATCTGTAACCAAATTAGCGTACAAGTGGCGGATTTGCACAAAACTGACAAGCACAGAGACCAACAGCACTATTGGTATGTTATACAGCTTACATATGGTGTTTTGCCAACATGGAGAACAGGAACCAGTTAAAATAAAATATCTGTAACCAAATTTGCGTTCAAGTGGGCTATTTGCGCAAAACTGACAAGTACAGAGACCAATAGAACTGCAAACATCAACAAAAGGGACAATTTCACCTCAGTTGGGAGGACTGCTGGCAAAAAAGTAGTAAAAAACATTGCTATTTGACTGATTTCACAGGACAGGCTGTGCTGCTCAAACAACCCCCCCCCCCCCCCGCAACTCCGTGTTCACCTCCGCAGCTGCAGACAACAATCTGTCTCTTTACAAGTCTGTAATTAACTATTGACTAAAGTTCTTTAATCTGGCTATATACTAAGCTTGACAGCAGTTTATTTGGGCACGGAAACACCCCAGAATATCTAAAACTAATCTAATGAGACCGTAATCAGAAAGTTTATCTTTGCAAAACCTACATGCATATTTATTATCCGCGGTACCGGTCAGACTGCTTTCACCATGCACATGACAAGCTTTGGGTTCAGGTTGGGTCAGCTATTTATGGTTTTCCCATTGCAGCCGTTTCCTGGCTGCCTCTAACAATTCACTATTTGTTTTATAACGCAAATCACAACCTCAACTCATAGGGCGGCATGTATGAACGGGGTGTCTTTTCAGCCCAATATCAGGCGCAGCCCTGTTCATACATGATTAAATGTCCCGCACACCATTATCAGACGCATTACGTAGAGCCTGCGGCACTTTGTAATGCTCCTGATCTCAGGGGGCGTGTGGGAGGCGGTGCGCACTAGAACCGTAGCGAGGCTATAGATTTATAACTTCACTACGGCACATCTAGGCGCATTACTGCTGGAACAGGTATACCACTTTCAAAGGGGTATAACTGAGCCAGAAATGTCCTAACAAGTGCTAGAATGCACCTGATTTATGACCCACTATAGAGCAGGTTCATAAATCAGGCGCATTCTATGCCAGTATAAAGAGCATGAAATTTTACGTTTACACGCCAAATTTCATACATGCCGTCCATAGAGCATATCCCTTTTCTATGCATATTTTCCATACAGGAGGACCCTTACTCCCCTCAGTGGTAATCCAAGTGCCCCTAAACCTTTAATGCAAGCCCTTTCTCGCCTTGGAAGTGGCAGAGGGGTTTTAGTCATGAATGAACTTTTTTCGGACAACAACCTTAAATTTTACTCTGACTTAGTTCAAAATCTGACTGCTAAAAGCTTCTCTAGACTAATCTACTATGAATTGCAAAGCTTTTGCTCTGCATATAAATCATCCCTAACAGTAAACAGATCCTCCACAATTTTTGGTGTCTGCAAAAGATTTACAATATAAACATCTTCTCTCAAATATCTATGGACTTCTGACACAAATTGTAGATTCTCCCAAACTCACATATCAAATGGCTTGAGAGAACGACTGCTCAAGAGAATTACTAGCAAAGACTTGAGTAAAGTGTTCTTCCTGGCTCACAGGTCTTCAGTCTCTTCCAGAGTACAAGAATTGAACTATAAGATTCTATCCAGGTGGTATAGAGTCCCATCTCTACTACACACTCTATATCCATCAGTCCCAAACACATGTTGGCGATGTCAGAAGGAGGTGGGTATGATGATACCCATCTGGTGGAAATGTCCTTCCTTTTGGCTTAAACTTAACTGTAGCAGCCAGTGTCAGGCAGCAGCAGCCAAGGCAAATAGGATTATGGGGTGTATTAAAAGGGGCATAGATGCACATGATGGGAACATTATTCTCCCACTATACAAGTCACTGGTTAGACCACACATGGAATATTGTGTACAGTTTTGGGCACCTGTGCACAGGAAAGAAATTGTAGAGCTTGAACAGGTACAAAGGCAGGCAACAAAAATAATAAAAGGACTGGGTGGACTACAATACCCAGAAAGATTAGCAAGATTAAGGTTATTTAGTTTAGAGAAAAGACGGCTTCGGAGGGACATAATAAATGTTTTAATATATTAAGGGCCAATATAGAGATCTCGCTAAAGATTTATTTATAACCAGGACTGTATCTAGAACAAGGGGGCATCCTCTATGGCTTGAGGAAAGAAAGTTTCTACATAAACATAGAAAGGGATTATTTACTGTTAGGGCGGTGAGACTGTGGAATTCTCTGCCAGAGGAAATTGTCATGGTGAATTCACTAACAGAGTTCAAGAAGGGCTTGGATGCATTTCTGGAGCGTGATAATATAACAAGTTATAGTGACTAGGATTCTGGAGAAGGGTCTGGATACATTTCTAGATGTAATATAACAAGTTATAGTGACTAGGATTCTGGAGAAAGGACGTTGATCCAGGGATTTATTCTGATTGCCAGATTGGAGTCAGGAAGGAATTTTTTCCCTAACATGAGGACAATTGGCTTCTACCTCATGGGGGTTTTTGCCTTCCTCTGGATCAACACTTTAGCAAAATAGGCTGAACTGGATGGACATATGTCTTTTTTCGGCCTGACAAACTATGAAACTATGAATATTATTCAGTTGATTAGTGGTGAAAGGTTAAATAATGACCTAGCTACTCTGATCCTCTTTTTGTAATCCAGCGACCCACTTATTTCCTGAAATATCACTTAGTCTCCTTCCTACTGAATGCAGAAAAATTCTGTAATTCCTAGGTTGTGGCGTTCCACAGTCAGTCCATCAGTCACGGAATGGTTTACAGAAATCCACACAAAATGTAAGCTCGAAGAATTGAGAAGTGACTTACTTAGTTAGAATAAAAGATTCATGGAAACCTGGGGTGATTGGTTCACATTTTGTAAGTCTGACCTCTATCATACATCCCATTACGGAATTTACTGTGATCTCTCTGAGACACTCAATCTGACCTACCAATGGTTAGTTACCGGTGTCGACTGGTTTCCCCTCTTCCTTGTTATGAGAAGTTTCTACTGTTAATGGTTTTACTATTGCATATTTTTTCAGCAATATTAAACAGATACACTTGGATTAGGATCATATTACTCGAGGCAAGTCCTTTTTTTTAACACATTTCAATTGCCTACTCAGCTGATAATTGAGGGCTTAGGCTCTCTCATTTCCTCCACGGAACGACCTTCTCTAAACAGAAGTGAATTTCTGTAGCATCTTTCTTTTGTGAATTTGCGTTGCAACATAGATATATATTGTTTTCCTTATATACTGCCTTTGTTTACATACCTTATTCACATCTGATTACATTCAATCTCCTTGTCTGTTTGCTCATTTTTTTAGGTACGATATAGTTCAAAGTACTGATACCGCTATATTGCGGTATTGTACCAATTCTCTAATAAAATTCTTCTTTTGAATATGAAAAAAACTATGTACAATTTGTATCATTGTAATTTTACCAACCCACATAGTAAAGTTAACCTGTCATTTTTAAGGCATGGCAAACGCTGTAAAAATGAAGCACAAAATACAATGGTGGAACTGTGTTTTTTTCCACAATTTCCATGGCCCAAAGCTAAAAAAATCTCTGCAACACCTGTGCACTCAGAATGCACAATACACCACTATATGAGTTTTTTGAGGGATGTTGAATCCAGGATGGAGTAACTTCTGGAAACGTCCACCTGTTCTGGTACTTTGAGGGCTTTGCAAATAACAGGTCACTCACCAAAATCTGCATTCCAAAAGCCAAATAGTGCTCCCTCCCTTGTACGCACTGCCATGTGCCCAAACAGCAGTTTACACCTTGGTATTGCTGAACTTTATGCTTTATTTTCACAGCCTAACACTGAAAAAATGTGTGAAACAACTGTGGGACCAATACACTCAATAAACCCCTGGATATATTCCTTAAGGGGTGTACCGTGATTCAGTGAAAAATGGATAAAAATTTAAAATATGCAAATTAGTAAAATATTGAAATTTCACCTCCACTTTGCTCTAATTTCTGAGCCTGACCCATGCCATAGTGGTTACAAACTTCACTACCCACACCTCTCATGCTCATCTGGAACCAGTGAAAAGGGGGTCTGCACTAAGGATGACTGGAGTAGTTCCTCCGGGGCACACTCTGATGTTGGTCTCTCCCTCAATTGCCTACGATGGGTGGTGTGTGAGGTGCCCTTGGTGTTCGGTGCATAAATGACAGACGGAAGACACAGGGTTAAACGTTTCAGTATGTCAGCAGAGGCCTTCTTTACTTTCCATGGCAGAACTTACAAGCAGATAGGATTGGATTACATTCAAAGTTGCATTTCCCTCTACAGCCTGTCCAAGCCACTCAGTAGACTAATTGAAGTAATCACTGTTCCTTTTACTAAAGTCCATTATGAGTGATTTCCAGAAGTCAAATGTGGAGCTCGCCTCGACTCCCATGTGGACTGGACAATCCTAAGATTTGGGGTGGCGGGGTTGGGCCTGCCCAGAGGCTAACTAGGTCCCAAAGGGCATGAGGTCTGGTGGTGCTAAATCTTTACCTCACGAAAATCCTGAGCTTCCAAAGTCCTGATAAGCCCAGCTTAGACATTCTTCCTTTGATTAAACTCTCTCTGGATCCACTCCCATGCGGCCAGGGAAATAAAGGGGTTAAAGTTGCTCCCTGAGCCAAGGGACAGCATAGCCTATATCAGGGTGACATGATGGATTGCACCTGATAGCTTGCAGATGATGATGATAAACCAAGATAAGAACACACTTATATAACCTTCTACATTCCTGCGTCTTTCCATACAATTCAATTGTATGGGTGATGTAAGAAAAACGACCACAGTTTTTGCGCAAAACATGACAAAAACCGAGGTCCTGCATCCGAAAAAAAAAAATGGTCGATTTCAGTAATTTTTTGTCCAATGCAGGACCTCGGTTTTTGTCATGTTTTGTGCAAAAGCTGCGGTTGGTTCTCATTTTTATTACGACGCCCATACAATTGAATTGTATGGTAAGACGGAAGACGCAAAAAAAGCTAAATGCACGGGCATATTATTACAACACGTTGCATAATACGCTGGCACTGAAAGACGATCGTAGAAAAAATTATCTGTAGAGACTACAGGTCGTTTTTCTATTGTAGTCTATGTGGCTGCCTGAACAATCGTATTTTTGGTGCTTTTAGGATTTTAAAATATGAGCGTATTGCTATGCAGTGAAGGCATAACCTTATTCCCACCACTAGCTCTTGAGTGGCTGAGACTGGTTACATTTTTGCAAGACAGCATGACTATACACCTTTTACAGACATGTGTAGAAGTTGTTAACGGAGTACAGGATGAAAGTAGAGGTCAATAAACATTTGGTATAACACTTAGGCCTGCCTACACAGCATACAAAAACGGCCATTTTCGTTTTCTAAAAACACTGAAAAAACGTCTGAAAAGAGGTCCCACAGACTTTTAGTAGTAAAAATGTTCTGTAGTCTCCACAGAACTTTTTTTTCCTGCTCTTTTTTGCTGCTAGTCATTTTTTGTAACATGTTGCAAAAAACGACAGAGCAGGGCAGAAAATTTACTATTGAGGTCTATGTAAAGCACTGGATGTTTTTTGCCACTTTTTTTTTAGAAATCCACTATAATGCTGTGCATTTCTGTAAAAAAAAGCTCTAAAATACACACCAAAAATGTGTAAAAAAAAAAAAGCACCAAAAAAACTGCCATTTTTCTTTTAGCTGCTTTTGACATGCACTGGACAAAAAACTACTTTTGTCCAATGCAGTGTAGACCTAGCCTTGTAGTGCATAATAAAAGTGCAAGTCAAACACCGTTTAGTGCAATCAGTGTAAATATTTGTGCAATTATCAATGAATATTAATAAACATTCATAAACCTAAGTATTGTATCGTACCACCTTCTCCTGTACTTGCCTTCGCGGGCAGGGTTCTCTCTCCCTCTGTACCTGTTGTTAGTCACAGATTGTCATTATTGTAATTGTTTGACTTATGTTATGTGTGTAACCCCCTGAATGTACAACGCCCTGGAATCAATGGCGCTATAAAATAAATAATAATAATAATAATACTGTACACTACATACTCAGTCACTAAAACAAAAGCCATTCTTGGCGTCTGCTTAAGGAAGTACCTAGAAAACATATAACATTATATATAGAACATGCATATCAAGAATATCAATTACACTTTCTGGCTCAGAGTTATAAGTCTTTCAGCAATTATACAGTATCAAAAATTTAGAAACACAAGGTTTGAAGTCTTAAAGAATATAGCAGATATAAAAGTATGAAAATTTTCTTAAACCTTTGGCAAAGTGGCTGAATAGGTGCAATCAGATCAATAATCCACATTTTAGCAAATAACAAGACACAAAAGAAACACATCAAGGCAGGATCTGATGGTAAATCCTGAATGCCTACACCAAGAAAAATGCCATTTCTTTGGGGGGTGACATAAAAGGATGTGGACAGAGGCAAAGTCCATGACTTATAACTAGGAAATGGGAAAGGGAAACTCGGACAATGTCTGTACAGCTCTTTGTAATAGAGACAGAGTCTCTTGCAGATATAATGGAATGGAAGGGAACATACTAGCAATGTCTATGTGACTCCTTAATAAAAGCACAGTCTCTCATAGGCATAATAAAAAGCATGAGTGCAGAAAGGTTTAAGGCTTTCTTAGCCCATCTATGAAGAAAACATTATGCATATATATTTACATTTGTACATTGGGAGCTATATAGCTCAACCTGGAGTCTGTTAAGTGATCGGACGCTGTTCAGATAGCATATTATATGGGGTGATCAGACCCATCCGTTAGCGCTAGTGACAGAACACATACACTATCACACAATTCTTACAAATTTGCAAACACAATAAATTTAAATCATGTGAAAACATTAAACACATATACTGTACCTAATATAAAATATACAAGACAATGTTGTCATCTTACCCATGCTGTGTCCCAATGTCCACTGTCCGGAGTCTGGAGGAAGGGAAGCCAACACCTTCTGTTACAGCCGTAGACAAAGAAATCCCCAGCTGTTCATCCAGCCAGACACATCAGCCAGACACAACCTTTGCCTGTATTCCAGGCAGTGCCCAGCTCATCAACATGTCACACATCGTGTACATGAGGTTTACCCAAAAGCTGACACATTTCGGAAAATACTCCTTAATCGTAGCTGCCAAGTGGTACCTTGAATCGTAGCTGACAAGTGGTACCGAGTAATAAAACACCTTAGTGTATCACATGTGATTCACCACTTATTAGGCAGGACCATCATCAGGAATTTCAGAGCCCCATACAGTCAAGGTGTCTGGGCCCCCTCCAAAAAAAAAAAAAAGGGAAAGGACGTATTGGGGGACAAAATGGCTAGGAAACTGGAGGAATATTTAAACTAGGGACTGGGAGGGAGGGAACTACAAAGATAGCGTGCAAGATAGTGAAGACAGAGAGCTGGGACTTAGTAATAAATCAGGGGGTGGAGTGGAGGGAGGGGGTGTAGCAATAGTTAAAAAGAATAGGGAGAAAGGAATAAAAACTGAAAAATCTCTAAATTGCATGTTGACCAATGCCAGGAGTCTAACCAACAAAATAAATGGACTAGAATTATTAATTGCAGAAGAAAAATATGACATAGTGGGGATAACTAAGACATGGCTGGACGAGAGCTACGACTGGGCAGTTAACTTACAGGGTTACAGTCTAATTAAAAGTGACCGTAAACACCGGAAGGGGGGAGGTGTCTGTCTCTATGTAAAATCCTGTCTGAAGCCAACACTGCTGCAAGATATAGGTACAGGTAGTGAACAGGTGGAATCATTATGGGTAAATATACATGGGAGTAGTAACAGTAATATAATTCTTATAGGAGTCTGCTATAGGCCCCAAATATAACAGAACACATAGAAGATATGCTCCTCAGGCAAATAGATGAAGCAACTAATCAGAATGAGGTTGTTATTATGGGCGACTTTAACTACCCAGACATAAATTGGGAATCTGAAACCTGTAGCTCTCACAAAGGAAACATGTTTTTGTCTATAACTAAAGATAATTACCTTTCCCAAATGGTGCAGGAACCAACTAGGGGAATTGGCCCTTCTAGACTTAATATTGACTAATAGACCTGACAGAGTAACAAAGGTTCAGGTTGAGGGGCACCTAGGGAATAGTGACCATAATATAATAAACTTCCATTTATCCTATATTAGAGCTTTTTGTCATGGAGCCACAAAAACACTGAATTTGAGGAAGGCTAATTTTATCCTGCTTAGAGAGGCCCTAAACCGTATTGACTGGGACAAGGTGTTTAAAAATAGCAGAACAAAAAATAAATGGGAGATTTTTAAAAACATCTTAGGCACCCACTGTGAGAGGTACATACCATATGGTAAAATAGACAAATCCCCAGCCCTGACAGTATACACCCGTGTGTCCTATGGGAGTTAAGTAATGTGATAGATAGGCCTCTATTCTTAATATTTATGGACTGTATAATAACGGGGTATGTCCCAAAGGATTGGCGCATTGGCGCATAGTAAATGTGGTGCCAATATTCAAAAAGGGGTCAAAAAGTGATCCAGGAAACTATAGGCCGGTAAGCTTAACCTCTGTTGTGGGTAAAAAGTTTGAAGGTTTTCTAAGAGATGCTATCCTGGAGGATCTCACTGAAAATAAATGTATAATGCCGTTCAGCATGGGTTTATGAAGGATCGGTCCTGTCAAACTAATCTCATCAGCTTCTTTTTTTTTTTTTTTTCAGCAAAGGAATATTTATTGCAGTATAAGAATACAATACATTAAGTAGACCAAGGCTGTGTGATATCTTAACAAATATACAACATGAGAATAACATAAAACCATAACAAGACAAGCGGTCATGAGTCCAAGATCGTTATTGTAACAGTGACAAAGTAACACTTACAGACATTGGTTCAGCAGCATCAACAATTTGTATCGGCAGCCATAAACATCAGATGGGGTCGCTTTAAGAGGTCGGATGACATCATCCGATGGTACCAGAGACTCCACTCTAACAGCAAGAGATAATCTTAAACTGGAATTGCCATCAGGTCTCCCATCCAGCAAGGTCTTAATCTTCAGCACTAGTGAAAGTGTATAGAACTAGTCCAGGGGGACCAACTGTTTTTAATTTTAGCTACTTTATGGGGAGGGACAATTAGGCTGGTCTCATTATAATATTGACTATTCACTCTATTTATTACTTTTGTTATGGACGGGGAATGAGTGGATTTCCAGTTGGACGCTACTACAAAGCGGGAGGCAATCAAAACATGTGACAAAACAGTATGATACGGAGAGGGGACAGTATGAAATGTTAGGTCTAGTAATGCTAGTCCTGGGGAAAGAACCAATCCTGGTCCAAAAAGATGCTGCAGCACTTTCTCCACTTTGTTCCACAGGGGAGCGATTATTGGGCAACTCCACCACATATGAAGAAGGGAACTCACACCTTTGCAGCCCCTCCAGCATAAGCTAGACTGTCCCGAAGTCGTACGAGTTAGTCAAAAAGGTGTGAGATACCACCGCAATAGTATCTTCCTAGAAAGTTCCATGTGGTTGGCACAGTTAGAGTTTTTAATTGTGATATTGGCAGCCAGTGACCAAACCTCTAATGAGAACTGTTGGCCTAAGGTTCTCTCCCACCGAAATATATATTCCGGCTTAGTAGACAGATCTTCAGACAAGGTCTGATACGCCGTTGAGAGGGCTCTTGCTCTTGGACTACCCCAAAGTAAAGCATGGAACGGTGAGACTAGGGTAGAAGCAGATGGCCATTTAACAGATTTAATTACATGTCTGATTTGTAAGAATAGGAAAAATTGGTAATGAGGAATCGGAAAACGCGTACGTATTTCCTCAAATGTACTAAAGTGATTTGAGTGAAATAAGTCTTCTACCAACTTCACCCCTATGGATGTCCAAAGATGGACAGGGACATCCGGGGCAAGGCACCGCAGAGCCGAAAGAGGGCATTTAGACCTGGTTATTGAAACTTTTTCCGTCTGCACAATATACTTGCGCCAAGCTATTACTGCATGAGATAGAATTAGCAGGCCAAGCTCCGGGGGTCTCCAACCAAGTAACATTGCAATCAGACAGTCTTTGAAGGAGCCCGTAGGGATGGTCGAATTCTCAATAGATAACCAATGTTGGGATTCAGGAGCAAGCCAATATAACGATAATGGTTCCAATACTGAGGCTATATTGTATTGAGAGAGATTTGGCACAAAAAGACCTCCTTGATTAGTTTTCCTGTACAAGTGGTGCCTCTGCACTCTAGGTCGTTTTGATTGCCATATGAATCGTAAAAACAAATTTTGTAATTTGATTAAATGTTCTTTTGGAAAAAGAAAGGGAAGCGACCTCGAGACATATAAGAATTTAGGTAACAAAACCATTTTAGTCAGGTTTATACGGGCCAGCCAGGACAATTGGAATTTACGGAGTCTATTAATGTCTTCAGCTAGAGCAGTAGATAATTCCTGCATATTCCTTTCTATGGTTACATTAACATCAGGATAAATCTTAATACCAAGATAGGAGATGAACGAGACTGACCATAACAAATTTATCTGAGACAGATGAGACTTAAGGGATGTAGGGAAATTTACTGGTAATAAAATTGATTTAGAGATGTTCAATTTATAGTATGAGACTGATGCAAATCTCTCCAGCAAGTCGAGAAGGGCAGGGACGGATGATTCAGGCCTCTGACACATAATTAAATTCGACATAGAGGCTTACTTTATGTACACTATTATTAATAGCTATCCCAGCAATTTTCGAGGAGCTACGGATATGTTCGGCCAGGGGTTCCGCACACAAGTCATATATCAGAGGGGACAAAGGGCAGCCTTGTCTAGTTCCATTAGTAATACCAAATTTGTCTGATAGGAAACCCGAGGCATAGACCTTCATATAAGCCCAGTTAATTCTATCGAACGCTTTCTCGCCATCTAGTGAGAGGAAAGCGAAAGGGGATTTTTGCATCCGAGCTAATTGCATAACATTCAGGACCCTTCTTATGCCATCTCTCGCCTGCCTCCCCTTAACAAATGCCACCTGTTCGTAATTAATTAAATTGGGAAGAATCTCATTGATTCTATTGGCTAGGATTTTTGAGAATATTTTTATATCTGAATTTAACAGGTAAATTGGTCTGTAGTTAACCACTTGGTCTTCTGGTTTACCCGATTTATGAATCGTGGAGATGTGAACCCAAAGCATCTCCTCTGCGGGGGATCCCTTCTCTATAATAGCATTGAAAAGCCTCGACAAGTGTGGAGACAGTGCATCAGCCCATAACCTAAAATATTCATTGGTTAGCCCATCTGGTGCAGGAGATTTGTTGCATTTAAGCTGAGAAATAGTTTTCCCAACTTCCTGTGGGGTAATAGGTTTTTTCAGTATGTCTAATTTTTCCTGGGATAATGAGGCTTTGGGTACTGTGTCATCAGATTTAATATTATATAGTTTACTGTAGTAGTTTGCAAAGGCATTTGAGATTTGCTGTGGATCAGTAATCTGGCTGTTAAGGGTCAGGAAGAGACAGGGAATTCGGGTTTTTGCCTGTAATACCTTGACTCTTCGAGCTAATATCTTACCCGGTCTGTCTCCCTGGAGATAAAAGTTCCACCGGAGCCTGTTTAGGTGTGTATCATATTGTTGTAAATGAATATGATTTAATTTGGCTTTAAGTGAGGCTAATTTATCTTTGACGGATTGTGACCTATTTGTCTTGAGTTGGAGCTTCAATTGTTGTATTTCATCTAGGGTTCTATGAAGTAGTTTTTCTCTAGATTTTTTTTCTCTGGCGGCTATTTTTATAAAAACCCCTCATGTATGCTTTATGGGCGCACCATAATATCTCTGCTGAGGGAGCCGAGGGAGAATTGAGTTCAAAATAGTCAGTAAGGGCCTTTGTAACTTCTTTTACCACTTTGCCTGACTTCTAAATAAAGTTATTCAATTTCCACGAAGAGTGGAAGACAGGAGTGGAGCCCGTTCGCAAAGTCAGATAGATTGGTGCATGGTCTGACCAAGACCGGAACCCTATCTTGGAATATGCAACTAGTAGTAGGGAAGCTCTGTTAACTAGAAAAAATCAATTCTGGAGTGGGTATCCCTTGCTGCAGAATAAAAAGTGAAGTATTTTTCTGTTGGGTGAGCATATCTCCAAGGGTCGTGGAGATTTTCTTCCCTAATTAGCTTATTAAGTTCGGGGGTTGAGCTAGACCCGCTGTTTGATCTGTCTATGCTTTTGTCAATCACAACATTGAAGTCACCACATATTACTAAGTTGCCTCTGGCTAATTGTTTGGCCTTCGTAAGTACCTTAGTAAGAAAAGTTAACTGATGTTGATTGGGAGCATAAACTCCAACTAGGGTGAAAGTTACTGAGTTTAACAGGCAATTCAAAATTATATAACGTCCGTTAGCATCCACAACTGAATTAGTGAGGGAAAAGGAGACAGAGTTTTTAATGAAGAACGAAAGACCTGCCTTTTTGACGTCTGTTGTGGAGTGATATGCACGGGAGTAGTTTTTATGCTGTAGGCTGAAGGTATCCTTCCTACACAGGTGTGTCTCCTGTACACATACCACATCCGCCCGAGACGTCGCGACCTCTTTCCAAAAAAGTGACCTCTTAAACGGAGAGTTAAGGCCGTTGGCGTTTAAGGACATGAATTTCACCCCCATTGTTGAGGGAATACCATAATTATTACATACATGTCGCTGGTGTTATAAAAGCCGAAAGAGCCTGTAAGAAATTTAGAGTTAAACAAGTCATGACCATCAAGAACTGTAACATCAACATGTAGAACAGTGCAAACCAAAAACAGGATAACAGTTCTGGCATGGAGTGTTTCCATGGCCTGGGGATTCCGCTAGAAGGAATCAAGAGGGCAAGTCAATGCCTATTACTGTGTGAGAACACCAAGGAAAAAGGTGTGAAAAGGAACAACTGTCCTTACTCTATAGAGACTACATATCAAGAGCAGTGGAGATCATAAAATGTAAAAATGAATGTTTAGTCAGTCGTTGGAACGAGATTTGGACCTGGAAGGCTTCACAGACCAGAGAAGGGTGATAGCTTCAGGTCTTGATTTTTGCTGCTTCAGAGGAGTAGAATTAGGCGAGGAGAGCAGATTCCAAGACAGGAGCAAGTCCTTAACCATGGAAGGAGTGGAACAGGTTGTCGTTGTGTTATCCTTAATAACAATCAACTTCACCGGGAAACCCCAATGATAACTAATATTGTGGTCTCGTAATATTTTGGTGTAAGATGAAAATTCTTTTCATTTTAACATTGTTCCAGCTGAAAGTCAGGGAAAATTGAGATGTTTGCAAATCTCTCAGGGAGGGTTGTCTTGCCCCGGAGTGCTCTCAAAAAAGTGTCTTTGGTTCTGAAAAAGTGGATTCTGGCGATCACATCCCGAGGAGTAGATGGGGACAGGTGTTTGGGTTTTGGTAGGCGGTGTATACGGTCAATTTCCAAATCTGCTTGGGAGGCGTCTGGAAGGACTATAGCAAGTAGGTCGGTCAGAAAAGGAGCAAGAGCCTCATGGTAACTGATTCTGGGACTCCTCTTATGCGGATGTTGTTCCGTCTTGACCTGTCTTCCAAGTCCAATAACTTAGCAGACAATTTTTGAACTTCTTCTTCCAGATCCGTATTGGCATCAATCAACAAATTATGGGAAGTTGTGAGCTCTGCCATTTTTTTCTCAACGTGGTCTGCCCTGGAAACCAGTGCCTGAATATCTGCTTTAAATTCTGTAATCATTTGTTTGAAATCGCTCTGTAGACTCTCCCAAAAGGAAGAGAAGAGTTTCAACATAGTTTTCTCCATTAATGAGGTTTGTGCAATCTCCTCCTGTGGTTCCATATCTAGAGATTCTGATCTTGAAGGAGAAGTGGATAGATGAGAGAAAGGGTTGGAAGATTCCAGGTTCTGAATAGCTGGTGAGGAGGGCTGAAAAAACTCTGTGAGCTTTGCGGGTTTAATTCTGTTTTTTTTTTTTTTTTGCTGAGCCTCTCATTTTTTTTCTCCTTTTAAGAGAGGACATGGACTGGCGTAGGATTTCTTCCTTATTAAACCTTTTTTTCTCTTTCCCCCTTCTGTCTTGCTTCGTCTTTTCCTACTTTTATAGGTTGTGTTTCAGATCTCGACCAGAGGTTGGGTTTCACAGGCACCGAGAGAGAGCTAGAGTCAATATCTGTAACTGGTAGTCAGTGAAAATGGATAGGACAGAAAGATTGTAGCCTATGATATAATGCTGGTGTGTATGGTTGTGGTGCTGCAATGAAATGACCTTTTAGAGTTGCTAGTAGGTAATGTGAGAGCTGATCCACCTAAATGGCATGGGAAAAGACTATAGCTGTATGTCAGCAGAGGAGCCCAGAAAGAAATTGTGAGCTTAGCCCCCAAAAGTGATGACAATGGGAGAAGGCGGCTAAATGAGAGGCACAGAGTTGTTGCAGGTGTATCTCCGGAGGGTGCCAGGGTCTCTTAGGAGCCGGTGTTGAGGTTTCAGCCACTGACCCCAGGGAAAGAATAGTAAAGCAGTTCAGGACACCCAAATAAAGGCTAGGACCTAGAGTCTCTGGGTATGTATTACAGGAGGCAGAGAAGATTAGGATGGCACTGCACAATTTTTGAGAGACCTCCAGAAGATCAGGGTATTGCTCAGGTAGCGGGTTGGAGAGGCCCAGGCTTTTAAGGCACAATAAGTCCACTGCAGGCAGGCCGCACAGAGCCAGCGAATAGTGGCCCAGTAGAGATGTCAGTGAACCGCAGCTACACTCTGAGCCGGTCTTTAAGATGGCGGCCGGTGTTGTGAGGCTTGAGACAAAAAATGCAGCCCTTATATGTTGGGATATGCTCTGGATATTCTCCTACTGCTGCGGATTCTAATGAGTCCCATTTGCTGCCGTGGAGACTAATGAATCCTCGCCACAGGGCTACTCAGTGCCCGATGGTTGTTCTGCCACTGAACAAAGAGTCCAACACGTTGGGCTAAAATGGCGCCTGTCTTTGTACTCACAGCGCCTGAGATCAGCCCTGCTGTTAACGAGCCTGGCAAGGCTCTCGCTGCATCTGCGGCTGTGGAGGCTGCGCCAGAGATGATCGCGGGGCGCGTTCAGTATACCGGCCTGGCTCTATCTGGTTCAGCAGCTGCATCCAGGGATCCCCTGTATCCGGCTGTTGCTTGACTGCAGGACAACACATGGAATATTGTGTACAGTTTTGGGCACCATTGCACAGGAAAGACATTGTAGAGATTGAACAGGTACAAAGGCGGGCAACAAAAATACTAACAGGACTGGGTGTACTGCAATACTCAGAAAGATTAGCAAGGTTAGGGTTATTTAGTTTAGAGAAAAGGCGGCTTCGGGGGGACATAATTAATATGTTTAAATATATTGAGGGCCAATATAGAGATCTCGCTAAAGATTTATTTATACCCAGGACTGTATCTAGAACAAGGGGGCATCCTCTACGGCTTGAGGAAAGAAAGTTTCTACATAAACATAGAAAGGGATTCTTTACTGTTAGAGCGATGAGACTGTGGAACTCTCTGCCAGAGGAAATTGTCATGGTGAATTCACTAACGGACTTCAAGAAGGGCTTGGATGCATTTCTGGAGCGTGATAATATAACAATTTATAGTGACTAGGATTCTGAAGAAGGGTCTGGATACATTTCTAGATGTAAGATAACAAGTTATAGTGACTAGGATTCTGTAGAGTGGTCGTTGATCCAGGGATTTATTCTGATTGCCAGATTGGAGTCAGGAAGGAATTTTTTCCCTAGCATGAGGACAATTGGCTTCTGCCTCATGGGGGTTTTTGCCTTCCTCTGGATCAACACTTTAACACTTTAGCAACACTTTAGCAAAATGGGCTGAACTGGATGGATGTATGTCTTTTTTTTGGCCTGACAAACTATTACTACTACGGGGGAAAACTACAACTGCGCCATTGTTTTCTATTTTAGTTTTTTTTAGTTAACCATGCGGTATTACTTACATGCTATCTTTATTTTGTGGGTCATTATAATTCCCGCTTACCAAAAATTTATATTTAGTCTTTGCTACGTTTTACTAGTAAAAAAAAGATAAAAAATACAGAGGTATGCGAGGGTTAAATTTCTGTGGGATGAGCTTTATTTTTTTTATTTGAACCATTTTAGGGTACATATGACTTTTTTCCACTTTTAATTCCAGTTTTTTAGTGGAAAGTAAGGCTACTAACAAAGACATTTCTGGAGATTCTGTGACTGCAAGAACAATATACTTAATTACTTTAGTGATGCAGTATATTGTCATTCTAACGCTCTCCTAGTACACTATGCCGCTGCTGGAGTAGCCCCTTAACTGGAGCAAGGGATACATCCTGCAGAGGTTTCTGTGAATGTAAAAAAATGAACATAAAGTTCTGCAGGAGACAAACCAGAAAGGAAAGTAAAGGGATGTCCAGTTATTTTTTGTTTTTAAATAAATTACACTCACTATGGTCTATACTGTATTTATATATACACATTCCAATATCATCGGCACACTATCAACTAAAAGAACTATCAAAAGCCACATAGGAATTTTTTTTTTAAAAAAAAGCATTTCTGCTATTTAGGATATATTTAAAATTATGAGGTTCTTAGTTCCCATTTTGATCAAAACTGCTTAAGCCAACCTTAAGTATTTATAGACTTTATTGATGGGTTATGCTTGTGAATGTATGTGTTTTACTTTATTTTTTTATTATGTGTATGGCTGTTTGGAACATCATCCCTTACTACAGCATACACTATGGGAGGACCAGCTGGTCTGTGGAATAGCACTCATGTATGCTGAAGTAAGGGATGACGTTCCGAATGGCCATACACATAATAAAAAAAGTAAAAAAAAAAACATCAATAAAGTCTATTAATACAGCACAGACCATAGTGAACATTATTAATAAAAAGAAAAAGGAACCGGACAACCCCATAAAGAAGCAAACAATGTGCTCCCCTCCCCTGACTACAGAGTAACAAGTGAATAGTGTGCTCCTTGCTACTGAGAGATGGATATTCTTCCATGAGCACAGTAACTGCTGGACATCTCCTGGGACATCAATTGTGGCCACAGTGCATAGCCTGCATCTGAAGCACTCGGGCTGGGACACAGTGCTCTGGTGCCACCCGACTGTACTTGGCCCAGCTAACAGCGCAGGAAGCTAACCCCTGAGATTGCTGCCCAGTGCCTAGCAGATGAACACCATCACCTACATACGCACTGTAAACACACACTGCGTACATATGCACAAAATGCTATGCAAACACACTGCATACACAGAACACTATACAAACACCGTATGCACAGAACACTATACATACACCCTATACACAGAACACTATACACACACACCGTATAAACAGAACACTTTACATAGACTGTATACACACAAAGGTAAACATACTTAACATTTCTCTGCAATAATTGTTGCAACACATTCGATACATATAGCAATGGTAAGAGTTTTCTGATTATGCCTACAATTTGTTTATATTCTAGGCTGTATGTAGAGGAGAAAAAATGTTGTTGCCAGAAGAGACATTTCTATCGTACCTGTTATCCTTTTTCTTTGGTATTAGTCAATAGACTTTCTCTCTCAATGTTTTTTTATTTTATTTTTAGCTTTGAGCAAGGAATTGTTTTTATAGCCTCATACTTTTGGTATTAGTCAACAGACTTTCTCTCTCAATGTTTTTTATTTTATTTTTAGCTTTGAGCAAGGAATTGTCTTTATAGCCTCATGCTTTTGAGTTTCCTACATGTATCTTGCTCTACCTGTGTGTAGAGAATATCATTAGTGCAATTTCTACTCATTCTAATTAATTCTTCAAACGGAATGTTCTATATTACTCCCCTATTTCCTCTCTTCTGAAATGGGCACTCTTATCATGGGTGATTTCAACATCCCCATTGATGACCCCATGTCTCCTTCTGCCTCTCAGTTTCTTTCACTGACCTCTTCTCTTGGCCTCTTGCATTTTTACTGACTCTCCCACCCACAAGGTGGGAACTCTCTTGAGCTGGTTTCTGTCGTCTTCATCAATTTCTAACTCACATCCATTTCCTTAGCTCTCTCTAAATCATAACCTTATCTCTTTTACTATCAATTCTCAGCTTCTCTGGACACACCTGCCCTTCACCTTTCAGAAATATCCGCTCTATTAACACCAAGGAATTCATAGACACCATACAGTCCTCACTGCCCCCAATCTCCTCCAACTCCTGACCTGACCTGGCTGTCAAACATTACAACGAAACTCTCACAACCACCCTGGACATTTTTGGCACCACTCACACACCGTACCACCAGAGTCAGACGCCGGCAGCCTTGGCACACCCCTTTAAACTCGGTTCCTGCAACGATGCTCCAGGTGTGCTGAGCGTCTGTGGGAAAGTCGAAGCTACCTGCAGACTTTCTCCACTACAAATTCATGCTCAGGACTTATCACACTCCCCTTAAACAGCGCCAAAACAAAAATATTTCACCTCCCTCATCTCAACCTACACAACAACCCAAAACGCCGTTTGACACCATCCACTCCCTTCTAGGCCAAAAGTTTCAGGCCCCGGTCTCTGACTCTGTGCTGAGGACCGGGCCCAAACTCACTTCAAAGACAAAAATTGACAGTATCCGGGCATAACATCTCATCACAAACCCAAGCAGAACCCATCCTGTCCCTTCCCGCACATCCTCTAGTGTGTTCTCAGCTCTTGACCCAACAAAAGAAGAAGAGTATCCAGGCTTCTCCTGTCTGCTCGCCCCAACCACCTGCTCTAGCGCCCCCATTCCCTCCCACCTTCTCAGTCTATTTCTCCAGTATCCTCTCTCACCTTACTGCAATCTGTAACCTCTCTCTCTCCACTGGGATCTTCCCATCCTCCTTTAAACGGCTACTATAAGCCCCCTACTAAAAAAAACCCTCCTGGACCCATCCTATGCTGCCAACTACCGACCAGTCTCTAACCTTCCCTTTATCTCTAAGCTCTGGAACGCCTGGTCTTACTCTCGCCTAATCCGCTATCTCTCTGCTAACTCTCTTCTGGATCCTACAATCAGGTTTCCGCTCTTTACCCCTCCACAGAAACTGCTCTAGTTAAACCCTTTTAACGATCTCCACACTGCAAATCTCAGGGCAAATACTCGTTTTTGGGTTTCCCTCTGGATCCCCCTTGCAGCATTTGACACTGTTGATCACCATTTCTCCTCAGCATGTCAGCACCATTGGCATCCAGGACCTGCTCTCGCTTGGTTCTCTTCCTACTCTCTGACCGCTTCTTCATTGTCTCATTGCAGGTTCTACTTCCTTCCTTCCCCCTTGCCGTAGGGGTCCCTCAGGGGTCAGTTCTTGGTCCACTCCTCTTCTCAATCTATACAGCCCTCATTGGCCAAAACCTCAGTAGATTTGGCTTCCATACCAACTCTCGCTGATGACACTCAATTATACACCTCTTCCCGAGACCTCACTCCTGCCTGCTACAAAACACCAGTGACTGTCTGTCTGCTGTCTCCCGACATCATGTCCTCTCTCTATCTCCAACTAAACCTCACCAAAACCGAACTTCTTGTTTTTTCCCCCATCTGCTAACCAACCGCCATCTGTATTTTCTCTGTGTGTGGGCATCACCATAACACCTATGCAGCAGGCCCGATGTCTTGGGGTTTATTCTAGACTCTGACTGACCCTTCACCCCATATATCCAATCCCTTGCCCGCTCCTGTCACTTGCACCTCAAAACATTCCAGAAACCGTCCTTTTCTCACTGTGGAAAACACTCAAACTCTCATTGTTATTCTTATTCATTCTCGTCTTGACTACTGTAACTCCTTGCTTATCGGTCCCCCCTCTCTGTAAACTCTCCCCTCTCCAAATCTTTTCCTGAATGCACGCCAGGCTTGTCTTTCTCTCCAGCTGCTATACTGATGCCTTACCCCTTTTCAGTCACTGCACTGGTTGCCCATCCAGTACAGAATACGCATAAACTAATCACTCTCACTCATAAAGCTCTCCACATTTCTGCACCCCCATACATCTCCCTCCCTATCTCTGTCTACCCCACTGTCTCCAACCTGCTCTCTCCGCTCACTACGGACATCAAATACAGACTACAATCAAACCGAACCTCCCATGCCCGTCTTCAAGATTTTTGCAAAGTGCTGCACCCATTCTTGGAACATCCTACCACGTACCATCAGGCACAATCCCAGCCTTGCAGTTTTAAGAGTGTCCTGAAAACACATCTTCTCGGCAGGCCTTACCAAAACCACTAATTGTTAAACCCCACCTTCTATCAACACATTTGTCACTCCCTACACTAGGGCATCACAGGCACTTTTTCTGTATATAGATGTACAGTCATGGGGGCCCGGTTCACCAAATTTTTTTTGTCAACCTCCCCAATTTTTTAAGCATGGTGGGCCATTGTAAAAATTTTGCACTTTCCCACCCTTTGTTTCCCCCAGGGACCCTCTTAGATTGTAAGCTCTTGCGAGCAGGGCCCTCACACCTTGTGTCTCACCTGTAATGTAGCTTTCACTGTGTAATTTCTGTCTTTTGTCTGTAATTATACCCTCTACATTGTAAAGTGCTGCGAAATATGTTGGCGCTATATAAATAAAGATTATGATATTATATTATTGTATTACTTGATTGGGGTGACATGAGCTAGCTAAAAGTATATGATAAACGTAGCAGATTCAACTTGTACAGTAAAAAACTTTTATTTTATTAGAAAAATCGTCGAAAATATGAGCACAGTGGCAACATGTAGCTGCGGTGTCTATTCAGCTTACGCGTTTAGAATCATACTGATTCTTGTTCACAGCATAAAATAGACTCTGCATGCTACAATAAACAGACAAGTAAAACTACCTAAAGTCTCAGACAACATAATTAAACCTCAAGAGGATGACAGAGACAGTGGTGTTTTGTTCCACCTATTGGAAAAAATTACCATAAAAGAACTGAAGATATGGTGGGACCATTATACTTTAACCACATATTTGGATAAAAAAAAAATTATCCCTAGCGGGCTAAGAATAAAAAAAATTGCTCACTACAT
>JAODAL010011116.1:0-101544 GCA_025379985.1 Phyllomedusa bahiana | reverse complement strand
TTTTTTTGTTTCTCGTACACCGAGTCACTTTAAGAATAAAAAAACTCTTTAATGAAAAGCCTATGCCGGGGCTTTTTTCTGTTTGCATCACAGGGCGCCGGGTCCTTTTTTCTCCTTTCCTTGCAATTTTTCCCCCAAACCGGTTATCCGGACGGAGCTATAGAGACCAGCGGCTGCCGTAGTAAGGGCTACGGGGTACAAATAGCCCTGTAAGCGCTTATGAGTGTTGTGCTTCTATATTAATAGCACAACACCCAAAGGTGAGAAGTTTACCTTCCGTTATTACTCACTCATTTTTACAATATAACACTATTGTGCGCCCCCTCTTCCTTTTTTCTGTTTGCATTTGCAAATTTTGTCACTAAACTCCGTTTCGCTGCGGATTTTGACGCTAAACTCCGTTTCGCTGCGGATTTTGACGCTAAACTCCATTCGCTGCGGATTTTGACGCTAAACTCCGTTCGGTGCGGATTTTGACGCTAAACTCCGTTCGGTGCGGATTTTGACGCTAAACTCCGTTTCTTTCTGTATTTTGATGCTAAACTCCATTTCGCTGCGGATTTTGACGCTAAACTCTGTTCGCTGCGGATTTTGACGCTAAACTCCATTCGCTGCGGATTTTGACGCTAAACTCCGTTCGCTGCGGATTTTGACGCTAAACTCCGTTCTGTGCGGATTTTGTCAATAAACTCTTTTCGCTGCGGATTTGACGCTAAACTCTGTTTGCTGCGGATTTTGACGCTAAACCTTGGGATTTCAAACCTTGGCGGATTTTGACGCTAAACCTTTCGGGGGATTTGCCTTGCCGATTTTGAGCTAACCCCTTTCGCTTCGGATTTTGACACTAAACTCTGTTCGCTGCAGTGCATTTTGCGCTTTTACGCTAAACTCCATTTGCTGCGGTTTTTGACGCTAAACTTCCGTTTCTTTCTGAAATTTTGATGCTAAACTCCTTTTTCGCTGGGGATTTTGACGCTAAACTCCGTTCGGTGCGGATTTTGACGTCTAAACTTCCTGGGGTTTCCCAAACTGTTCATGAGTTTTGAGCTAAACTCAGGTTCGGGTGGGATTTTGAAGCTAAACTCCCTTAGCTGCGGTTTTTGACACTAAACTCCTTTTGCTGCGGATTTTGATGCTAAATCCTTCAGTGCAAACTCGTCCTGCGGATTTGACGCTAAACCCTCCGGGGTTTGCCTTTCATTTATTTTGATGCTAAACTCCTTCGTTGCGGATTTTGACGCTAACCATCCTTTTTTTAAACTGCGCGGGGATTTTGACGCTAAACTCTTTTTCCTGCGGATTTTGACGCTAAACTCCTTCCTGCGGATTTTTGACGCAAAAACCCCGTTCGCTCGGATTTTGACGCTAAACTCCGTTTCTTTCAGATTTTGAGCTAAACTCAGTTGGGTGCGATTTTGACGCTAAACTTCCTTTTTCCCTTTTCCTGTTTTTGATGCTAAACTCCGTTTCTTTCTGGTTTTTGGTGCTTAACTCCATTTCGCTGCGGATTTTGACGCTAAACTGCGTTCGGTGCGGATTTTGATGCTAAACTCCGTTTCTTTCTGTAATTTGATGCTAAACTCCGTTCGCTGCGGTTTTTTGACGCTAAACTCCGTTCGTGGGGGATTTTGACGCTAAACTCCTTTCCCTCGGATTTTTGATGCTAAATTCCTTTTTCGCTGCGGATTTTGACGCTAAACTCGTTCGGTGCGGATTTTGACGCTAAACTCAGTTTCTTTCTGTATTTTGATCTAAACCCTTTCGCTGGGATTTTTTTGTTTACGCTAAACTCAGCGTTTTCTTTCCCGGGGGATTTTGACGCCCTTAAAATTTTCCAAAACTCCATTTCCTGGGATTTTTGACGCAAAACCCCTCGGGGGTTTTCGCTAAGTCGGCCGGATTTTGACGCAAAACCCCAATCCCTTTTCGCTGCGGATTTTGAGCTAAACCCCGTTCGCTGCGAATTTTTGACGCTAACTAGTTCGTGCGGATTTTGACGCTAAACTCCATTCCTGCGGATTTTTGACGCTAAACTCCTTTCTCGGATTTTGATGCTAAACTCCATTCGCTGCGGATTTTGACGCTAAACTGTTTCTGCAGATTTTGACGCTAAACTCCTTTCTTTCGATTTTGATGCTAAACTCCATTCGTGCGGATTTTTGGCGCTAATCTCCGTTCGCTGCGGATTTTGACGCTAAACTCCTTTCGTGCGGATTTTGACATAAACCCCTCCATTTCCCCTGCGGCGGATTTTGACGCTAAACTCCATTTGGAGAGCTTTTTACAATGGCTTGATTAACATGTAAATTGAGCTTGTCCTGTGCTGGGCAGCTGTGTTTCTGACTGATTAGATAAGGTTGGGGAGAGAACTTCATTGGGGGATGAGTAAAGTGAATTCTTCCTCACAATAAGGCATCATTAATGCCATTAGGTTGTTATGTTTTTAAACGAAAAATCCAAATGGCTTCCCTCTGTAGTATCTTTTTCTCAAAATCTCCTTTTCTAGGGGAGGGATGGACAATTTCAACAACCGAGAAACGGATAGATAATGGATGATCCTTTATGTCTAGAATTCAAGTGTCTTGCTAAGGGGAGTATCTCGATCATTCTAACATCTCCCAGATGTTCGAGAATCCGCCGCCTTATTTTCACGGGATGGTTTTTACCCACACATCCGAGGGCTTTGGGCACGGGGGCCTGATAAATGACTCCCCTGCTTTTTACATTTTTGCATATCCAAATTTTTTTATACTTTGACCCGTGTCAAGTTTGTCCTGACTGGTTACCATTATGGAGGGACATGCTTGCATTTCCCACATTTAATAGGTACCTTGGACCTTCGACATGAGCCATGTGGGGAAGGGGGAGGCAGGGGGGAGTGAAATGACTTTGAAACAATCCTCCCGATATTTCTACCTCTTCTATATGTAATGCTAAGATAAACATCTACCAGATCTTTTACATGTGGATCTTGCACCAAAATTGGCCAAAAATTTGTTATAATATTTCTAATCTGGTTTGAGGCGTCATCATATGTCCCTTCAATTCTGACCATGTCAGTTTTTTCACTTTTGGGGTCTTTTTGTTTTTGTAATAGGGAAGACCGGTCCAGTATTGAGGCTGATTGATATGCTTCTGTCAAAATATGGTGTGGGTAACCCCGCTCAAGGAATCTAGTTCTTAGGTTATCTGCCTCCCTTTTGAAGACAGTCTTAGATGAACAGTTTCTACGTACTCGTACAAACTGTCCTTTCGGTATTCCTTTTCTTAATGGGAAGGGGTGATGGCTGTCCCAACGTAGTATGCTATTCCCCGATGATGGTTTACGGTACAAAGTTGTCACCAGACGATCATCAGGACCTTTAGAGATCAATACGTCCAAGAATAACAATTCTGTCCTATGAATGACTGAAGTAAACCACAGACCTATGTTATTGATGTTTAATTGTTGGACAAATTGGTGAAACGACTCTTCTGGACCTGTCCACAAGATCATGATGTCATCTATATATCACCCCCAATAAGTGATATAACCTTGGGCTTCCTGGAAGTCATCAGAGAATACGATGGTGTGCTCCATCTCCCTTTCAGAGATCCCCCTATCGTACTAGACACAGGGGTCCGAATCAACATTCACAATGGATACCGAAAAAAAAAACAAAAAAAGGGGAAACAACAGTACAAAAACAAATACCCCTATGGAGGTACAATTAGACACTGGGGTTGCATCATCATCTCAATCTGCATCTACATCACAGGCAGAATCGACACCCACCCCCTCTTTTTTAGAAAGAATTTTACAAACCAAATAGTAGACTCTGGGGATAATAATAACCAGATCATTAATTTATCTTCTAGAGTCCTTACAACTGGCGAGATTGAAGTACTAAAGAAGGGACTGTCATTTGTACCTAATAGTCCCTTAAATGTATTTAATTGGGTGAAGGACATCCATTTGTTTGCCCGCAGACTGAAATGGAAGAAATTCTTTAAACTGAACAGGGATAGACCGTGCTCTGAGTGGGGGATTGATCCCTCTGAGTTCCAAGATGTACAACTCCTAACAGAGCTATTGGAAGAAGGAGAGAGAGATAGGTCAAAAGGTCCATTTACAGACTTGCGACCCAAAAGCATAAAAATGCCACCCATTATTGATAATAACATCGACACTTTCGTCAAAGTTGTATGTGACTCTATTGAAAAATTACAGGATAATAAGAATGATAAAAGCAAAAAGAGGTTTAACTTATCTAAGGGCCAATACATAGCTTTAAAAAATCTTGAGCAAGATCGGTCTATTATCATCAAGCCCTCTGATAAGGGTGGGAACACGGTTATCATGAATTGGGATGATTATCGCCTCCATAGGGGTATTTGTTTTTGTACTGTTGTTTCCCCTTTTTTGTCTTTTTTTCGGTATCCATTGTGAATGTTGATTCGGACCCCTGTGTCTAGTACGATAGGGGGATCTCTGAAAGGGAGATGGAGCACACCATCGTATTCTCTGATGACTTCCAGGAAGCCCAAGGTTATATCACTTATTGGGGGCGATATATAGATGACATCATGATCTTGTGGACAGGTCCAGAAGAGTCGTTTCACCAATTTGTCCAACAATTAAACATCAATAACATAGGTCTGAGGTTTACTTCAGTCATTCATAGGACAGAAATGTTATTCTTGGATGTATTGATCTCTAAAGGTCCTGATGATCGTCTGGTGACAACTTTGTACCGTAAACCATCATCGGGGAATAGCATACTACGTTGGGACAGCCATCACCCCTTCCCATTAAGAAAAGGAATACCGAAAGGACAGTTTGTACGAGTACGTAGAAACTGTTCATCTAAGACTGTCTTCAAAAGGGAGGCAGATAACCTAAGAACTAGATTCCTTGAGCGGGGTTACCCACACCATATTTTGACAGAAGCATATCAATCAGCCTCAATACTGGACCGGTCTTGGCTATTACAAAAACAAAAAGACCCCAAAAGTGAAAAAACTGACATGGTCAGAATAGTAGGGACATATGATGACGCCTCAAACCAGATTAGAAATATTATAACAAATTTTTGGCCAATTTTGGTGCAAGATCCACATGTAAAAGATCTGGTAGATGTTTATCTTAGCATTACATATAGAAGAGGTAGAAATA
This sequence comes from Phyllomedusa bahiana, assembly GCA_025379985.1. NCBI lineage: Eukaryota > Metazoa > Chordata > Amphibia > Anura > Hylidae > Phyllomedusa > Phyllomedusa bahiana. Next base: position 96,389 of record JAODAL010011116.1, on the reverse strand, counting down.
TCCGGGACCGATTGTTTCAAAGTCATTTCACTCCACCCCTGCCTCCCCCTTCCACCACATGGCTCATGTCGAAGGTCCAAGGTACCTATAAATGTGGGAAATGCAAGGCATGTCCCTCCATAATGGTAACCAAGTCAGTGACAAACTTGACCACGGGTCAAACGTATAAAACATTTGGATATGCAAACTGTAAAAGCAGGGGAGTCATTTATCAGGCCACGTGCCCATGCCCTCGGATGTACGTGGGTAAAACCATCCGTGAACTAAGGCGGCGGATTCTCGAACATCTGGGAGATGTTAGAAATGATCGAGATACTCCCCTAGCAAGACACATGAATTCTAGACATAAGGATCATCCATTATCTATCCGTTTCTCGGTTGTTGAAATTGTCCATCCCTCCCCTAGAAAAGGAGATTTTGAGAAAAAGATACTACAGAGGGAAGCCATTTGGATTTTTCGTTTAAAAACATAACAACCTAATGGCATTAATGATGCCTTATCTTTTGCGCCATTTATTTGAACTCCTCACTATATATCTTTAGTTTACATCTTTTTGTAATTTATATATATTTCATTATGTTTGTATTAGTATTTATATTTTAGTGTATGTTTGCCCCACCATCTTGCCAGTCTCTGCACCAATAACCTCGGGTTGTTATAATGCCCATATATTAATGGGCTCTTATGCCATTCTCCTAAGATATTTTGGATGGGCGCCTTATCTTTCAATTTTGTAATATCTATATACCCATTGTGTGTTATACATCATGGAAGCCTTGGTCATGCTATTTCAACCGATGTTGGACATTTCTAACTGTGTGACACGTCTCATTGTCTTGTTAGAAAATCCTATCCACCCTAGGGGAGACAATAAGCCTCATACACAGCAGGATTAGTAGAGGTGCGGTGACATCCGTCGCCCGGGGCCTATGGGTTAGCAGAGTCACTGACATCGTCTGTCCAGGCCCCATACACAGTAGGGTTAGCAGAGGTGCAGTGACATCCGTCTGCTCCAGGGCCCCATACACAGTAGGGTTAGCAGAGGTGCAGTGACATCCGTCTGCTCCAGGCCCCATACACAGTAGGGTTAGCAGAGGTGCAGTGACATCCGTCTGCTCTGGTGCCCCATACACAGTAGGGTTAGCAGAGGTGCAGTGACATCCGTCTGCTCCAGGCCCCATACACAGTAGGGTTAGCAGAGGTGCAGTGACATCCTCTGCTCTGGTGCCCCATACACAGTAGGAATCAGAAGAGGTGCAGTGACAGCCATCTGATTCGGGCCCCATACACAGTATGGTTAGCAGAGGTGCAGTGACATCTGCGGTTCCCCAACATAGGGTTAGCGGGTGCAGTGACATCCGTCGTCTCCGGGGCCCCAGTCACAGTATGGTTAGCAGCGGTGCAGTGACATCTTTCTGCTCTGGGGCCCCATACACAGTCGGGTTAGCAGAGGTGCAGTGACATCCATCTGCTCCGGGGCCTCATACACAGTAGGGTTAGCAGAGGTGCAGTTATATCCGTCTGCTCTGGTGCCCCATACACAGTAGGGTTAGCAGAGGTGCAGTGACATCCGTCTGCTCTGGGGCCCCATACACAGTAGGGTTAGCAGAGGTGCAGTTACATCCGTCTGCTCTGGGGCCTCATACACAGTAGGGTTAGCAGAGGTGCAGTGACATCCGTCTGCTCTGGGGCCCTATACATAGTAGGAATCAGAAGAGGTGCAGTGACATCCATCTGCTCCGGGCCCCATACACAGTACGGTTAGCAGAGGTGCAGTGACATCCGTCTGCTCAGGATCCCCATACACAGTAGAGTTAGCAGAGGTGCAGTGATATCTGTCTGCTCTGGGGCCCATACACAGTAGGGTTAGCAGAGGTGCAGTGACATCCGTCTGCTCCGGATCCCCATACACAGTAGAGTTAGCAGAGGTGCAGTGATATCTGTCTGCTCTGGGGCCCATACACAGTAGGGTTAGCAGAGGTGCAGTTACATCCGTCTGCTCTGGTCCCCATACATAGTAGGGTTAGCAGAGGTGCAGTTACATCCGTCTGCTCTGGTCCCCATACATAGTAGGGTTAGCAGAGGTGCAGTGACATCCATCTGCTCTGGGGCCCCATTCACAGTATTGTTAGCAGAGGTGCAGTGACATCAGTCCTGCTCCAGGACCCCATACACAGTAGGGTAATAGCAGAGGTGCAGCTAAATCCGTCTGCTCTTGGGCCCCATACATTGTAGGGTCTGCAACGTGCAGTGACATACGTCTGCCTGGGCCTCAAACACAGGTAATGGTTAGCGGAGGTGCAGTGACAACCTGGCTGCTCTTTGGCCACCAAAACACATTAGGGTTAGAGAGGTGCAGTGTCATCAATCTGCTCCAGGGCCCCAAACACAGGGTTAGCAGAGGTGCAGTGACATCCGCAGCTCCTGGGCACCATACACATAGGTTAGCGGAGGTGTCAGAGACATCCCGACCTTCATCGTTTGGCCCCATACTCCCATAGGTTAGCAGAGGTGCAGTAGACATCCGTCAGCACCAGTGCCCCATACACACTAGGGTTATCAGAGGTTCTCTGACATCCGTCTGTTCTGGGGCCCCCATACACAGTATGGTAAGCAGAGAGTTCAGTGACATCCATCTGCCTTTGGGGTCACCATAACACAGATACAGTAGGTTTATTGTAGGTGCAGTACATCCGTCTGCTCCAGGGCCCCAATACACACAAGGTTTAGCAGAGAGCAGTGACATCCGCTGCTCCGGGCCCCATACAACACTAGGGTTAGCAGAGGTGCAGTGACTTATCCGTCTGCCTGGGGCCCCCATACACAGTAGGGTTAGCAGTGGTGCAGTGACATCCGTCTGCTCTGGGGCCCCATCCACAGTAGGGTTAGCGGAGGTTTCAGTGACACCCGTCAGCTCTAGGGACACCATACACAGTAGGGTTAGCATAAGGAGCGTGACATCCGGTCTGCTTCGGAAAAGCCCCATGCACAGTAGGGTTTAAGCAGAGGTTCAGTGACATCCGACTGCTCCGGGACCCCAACACATAAGGGTTAGCAGAGGTGCAGTGACATCCTCAGTCTTCGGGGCCCCATAACCATGTAGGGTTAGCAGAGGGTAATGACTTTGGCCACTCCCAATTCACTTTCACTACAGCGGCCACCAACAGGTCACAAAATGTTAAAGCCAATAATCAACCCTGTCTGCAACCTTCATAAGTAACCCCTTATACTCATAACAGCAATGACAGGAATTCCTGATTGAGATACGTGACGTTGGAAATAGGAAGGGCTCATAATAAGGGGTCCTGCTCGATCCCTCTTTGGCTTTGCCAAAAAGAACCTAATACAAACTGCGTGAGTTTTCCTAGTCGAAAGGAAATGTGTAAAAGTATTTTCTTTTGTGGTTTGAATAAAAAAAAATTACAAACTTTTTTCAATTTTAAAAACAAACAACTTCTATAAACTTTATGAAGAAAACTGCATGTCCTCACTAAAATATCAAAGTAAAGAATATCTCCCACGGCATTCTCAGGAGAAAACCGAACTACTACCTATAGTGTACATCTAGACTTCTTCACCGAACAGACCTGTCAAATAATCCCTCCAGACACGAGGAACCTTTTCCCCTGACCTACCACAGAAGATACCACAAGTGTATACACCATTTGGTATAATCACCCACCCCCCAATACATGAAAGAGAGGCATCTTTCTCCTGACCAACAAATTGTTAATGAGTAACCGAAATGACCCATACTCCCACAAATGATGAGGAACCTTCTCCTGACGCCACCACAGATGCTTACAAGTACAAGCAAGTACAAGACCAAAAAGATTGGGGGAAACAGAGGCTACAAGTGGACAGTGTGTGAAACTGTGTTTACAAGACCCACAAGGACTTCCATACTCACAGAAGAATTCCACATGGAGAAAGCCATATTCATGTTATAGAAGTGAACAATGCATCACCCCATAAACAGATCTTGATGACCCATGAGAGAATTCACACAACAGAGAAGGCCTTTTTTATGTTTCATATGTGGAAAACCAAATACAAACAAACTCATATCTGGTTACACAAGAGAGAATTACACACAGGTAGCAGCCAATTCATGTGCAGCAATGTGGAAAAGCTTTTATAGAGAAAACACATCTTGTTAAACCATGAGAAGAATTCAAACAGGTTGAAGCCTATTACATGTTTCTGAAAGTGGAAATCTTTTACAGGAAAAGGAATCTGTTAAAAACACAATGAGAATTCACACAGGAAGAAACCTCTATTCATCGTTCTGAATGAGGGAAATCTTTTTTACAGAGAAATCAACATCTTGTAACATGGGAGAATTCACACAGGAAGAAAAGCAATTTCCATGTTCAGAATGTGGGAAATGCTTTTACAGACAAATCACCAGTATTACACGACACAAGAGAATTCACAACAGGAGAGAAGGCCTTTTTCTATTTCCAAGATTCTGCAATGTGGAAATTTTCGTTTTAGGAAACAAACTTACTTAGTCGTGTTAAACATGAGAGAATTCACATGGGAAGATAAGTCCTATTTTTGTTCAGATGGGGAATTTTTTTTACAGAGAAAGTAACACATTTAGACCATATAGAGAATCACACAGGGGAGAAGCCTTATTCCATTGTCCACGGGGTCGCTGACTCCGCTGCCCCCCGCTACTATCTACTTCTACCACCACGCAGGGGGTCTTGCGACGGCGGCAGGCGGCGGGCCCGCGACCACCCCTCTGCTGGCCCGCCTCGAACGGCCGCCTCTCTTACCCACCGCGCTCCGGTGAAACGCCGCTCCTGCCTGTCTGGCCATCCCGTTGCGATGCGGCCCACGCCTCTTAAGGCACGCGCCAGCGACCACAGCTTCACTACAAAATTAAAAGGTCCCAGTGTCCCAGACTAACTCTGGTATACTTGTCGGAGCGCCTGTATCCCCCCGCCCCCCCAGTACATCCCCTCCAGATCTGTTGATGTGCTCTACCCCTGGTGTCTAGAAGAGTATTTGCGCTCGTCTCTGTCCTGATTTACCCGTCGTACCCCCAGCAATCCCTTTCCTTACCTGTTTCCTGACCCCGCCTCTGCTTGCCCGCCTGCCCTACCGTCTTCCTGCCTCTGACCACGAACCTCTGCCGCCTGCCCAGACCGGCGCTGTCCCCGACTACGCCTCCCCTGATCTACGATTTTTTGCACCACGGCTGTACCCCGGCCTCCCACGCAAGCAAGTCACATTCAGGGGTAACGACCTGGTAAGCCTCATGCCCGCATCAAGTCCATCCCCTTCTGCTGCGGGTCTGGTGAAACCTTGCTACTTAAGACAACCGATACCCAGTCGATTCTTAGCTACACGCTTGCGTGGCCCACGCGGAACCACTCCTCCCAAACAAGAACACGACTGGCCCATCGAATCCCGTCCAGGGAAAACCTCTCTCCTATCATCCCGTGACATCACTACAGCTTGTCGCCCAGCAGAGACCATCACGCATTTATCGACCAGCTTGCGGCCATGATACAGAACCTGGCGACTCGTCCCTGCCTCCACCGTCTGCCTCCTCAGCACCAGCAACAGTATGCTTCCGGCTTCCATTGCTCTACCTGCTTCCGGCTTCGGGGCCTTCTCTGCATCTTGCCACTTCTCCCCTCTACGCTACGATGAGACCCCAAGAATTGCCTGGGTTATCCAGCCAGTGCTCCCATCCACCTCGATAATTGATTGGGCACCAATTCCCTACAGAGCGAGCCAATGTGGCCTTCAAAATCCAGCCTCTTGACTTGTTATCATCCTTTGCTTGGTCTACGCCACTATGGGATCGATGGGATCCTGCTGACAACGGACCTCCAAACTTTTCCTCCGGGGTTTCGCACTGAGTCTTTGAGGAACCAGGGCCAACCTTCCTTTGGGCTGCCGCAGCGCTGCTCCGGCATTCTTCAGGGTCAAATCCACTGTCGGTCAGTATTTCCGTTCAGTATTCGCACGTTTCCCATAGCTATCCAGAGCATGGAACTGGAACAACGAAGCGATGGTGGCCGACATTTTGGCAAGGCCAGCGATCGTGAGCCAGGGCCGAATCAAGGTACGAGCTCCGCCGCTTCGGGATCTACCAACTGCCTTGGATGACCTAATCCATTTGGCCACCACGAGTGGATATTCGCTTCGCCAAAGCACAAGAGCTCCTCCGCCTACAACGGGAAACCGTACCGTCAACGCCGTTTCCCCCCGCTTGGGCTCCCAACGTTCCACAGTCACCGCATCCTCCTCCAACGGCCTCTGACGAGGAACCTACTTGTCAGGTCGATGAGAGCCCACCTGTCCAGGAGAACGTTCTCACGTCGTCGAAGCAGCTTATGCTTCTATTTGGGCCGGTTTCTGGCCCATTTCAATTGTGGACTGTCTGGTGCGTCCGGGAAACTTCCGCACCTAGGCACGTATGAGAGTCAACCCTAGGTGTCCAGAAACCGGCCTCTCCTGTCCTGACCATGCCCGTAAATATTGGTGGTGCTCTCTCCTACAGCACCTTCAGGCCACCCTCGGCGCCATTATTGATTCAGTTATCAGCAAGGAACACTGCATAAAGCCACGAACTTGTGACCCAGGATTCGTCTTCCTGTGACTCCCGTTTGCTGAAACCAATGTATCGACTCCCTCGGGTCAGTGGCGAATGCCTTAAGGAACGCATAAAGTCCTCTACGGACGGCCCAGCCCCTCTTCTGCATAATTGGGCCCTTCAACAAGGAGAGATTGTTGCGACTATGCTGAGTCCTAGCCCCCTCGATTCCTCCTCGAGAACCTATTGGTGGGCCTTCCTTTGGCCACAGGACCATACCCCGACTTTGGACTGGAGGCACAGTTGAAGTCATGCGTTGGGTATCCGCTTGTTCTCTCTCGTTGCCTGTCTAATATCCGCAACTCGCTACTCAAGTCGCCTTCCGGAAGCCTGCCAAGCCCTCCCTCCAGGTCTACCCTTCATCTTGACTTGGGACTTTGCCGTGTCTTTTCGGAGAGACAGGCTGAAACGCTTTATTCCTCCTCCACAACCCCGGGCCTTAATGATGTCCCATACCTGCAACCTGCTGTACTCCTCCAGAGGCCGGGTTTATCCCCTCTCCGTCCCGATGACTAACGGCAATGTCCTGAGTACATCAAGGAGAACCTCCAGCAAAGCAAGGATTACATCCGTAAGTCCTCTTCCTCCGCAGAAGCCGGCATTCTTCTACTTGGAGAAAAAAAAGAACGGGTCCCTCCAGCCCCCTGCAAACGATTATCCATGGCTTGATAAAATTACCATAACAAAACGCAACTACCCGATTACCAATGATCCCGAACACCTTTGACCTGCTTCGTGGGGCGAAAATATTTTCTCTAGAACTGGATCTGTTCGCGGCCCATACAATTTAATATCTTCATTAGGGTAGGGCGATGAATGGAAAACGGCATTTTAATACACGTACGGGCCATTATCGAGTATATGTGTTCTGCCATTCAGTCTCTTCAACAACCCCCTAGCTGTATTTCAAAACTTTTCAATGACATCTATCATTACCTCCTCTACGTCTGTTGTAATCGTCCCTAACTTGGACGATACCTCATCTACTCCCCATATCTCGAGACTCATCGCCACCACGTCCGCCAGGACCTCAGGCGACTCCGTACTCATCAGCATTTGCCAAGCCCGAAATGTGTCTGTTTGTAACGTGCCAGCTTTACCCTTCATAGGGTACAAAATCGCTCAGATAGGGACTCCGATGGAAACCATCCAAACTCTCCGCGTGTTGCAAATGGCCACAACCGGTGGGCCTACCTGTCCAAACAACATTTTATAGGGGTTTTGCTAATTAATATAGACAATTATATTCCCCCACTTCATTCTACACTTGTGTGCTTCCCTTGGTGGCACAAAACTCGAGAAGAACCCAATCCCAAGTCTGGGCCGTCCACCAAAGTCAGAGAGGCCTTCAAAAAACCAACCGGCTCAAAGCTGCATTATGGCAAATCGGCTCCGAGTCCTGTCCTCGCCCAGGACCCAAACCGTCCGTTTATACTTGAAAGTATATGCCTCTTCAGTCCGGCGCCGTCGCAGTCCCTCCCCTGCAGACATCCCTCCTCTGCGCGTAAACTTCGTACCCCATGCGGTTTTTCTCCAAAACAATTACCATCTCACACCCGGGGCCGATGAAAGAAATTATACCATAGGTGATCTGAGAACTACTACTGGCCAGAAAAGCAGGCTCTATGAAGAATGCGTCACCTTGGAGGGTGGCTCACGCCCCTATGATATCTTCACAGACCACAAGTAACCAGATCCAGTACTGCAGTCGGCCCACAACGCCTGAACCCCCGGCAGGCCAGGTGGGTCACTATTCTTTTGCACCATTTTGGACTCCCGTCTCTACATTTTCCGTTCGTCCTCGTCCGGCCGGCCCGAGAAAAAAACGTCAGGGCTGACGCTCCTCTCCTCGTTCCTCGGATTACGGTGGGTCTCGAGCCTCCTCCCCAGCACATTTGTCCCCCCCGACGACTCGTCTTGGCCGCCCCCGTGAGAGACTCCATCGCCTACCCCCCAGGGAAGACGTAATTGTTCGGCCGTGGCCTTGCTCCCTGGAGTCCTGAAGTGGGGACATCGCTTCTCGACGGCTTGGCACCCAGGAGTCCATAGTTCGCTACAACTGATCTCCTCCCCGCTACTATCAGGGGCCAACTCTTGCTCAAGGATGTCACATGGACTTTTGGTTCTAGCCTGCAACTCCAGTGCCCGAACAGGTTCCTCGTCTCAAACCCGCCGGACCTTCTTCAGCCTCTTCCCTGTGCCTAGGAAAAAACCCTGGACCCATGTAGCAATGGACTTCATATTACTGCCCTCCCGTCCTCTATACTGGAAACACGGTCATCGGTTCTGACCGACCGTATTTTTTCCAAGATGGCTCACTATATCCCACTGCCTGGGTTACACCCTCTGCTCCTCAGCTCGGGCCCAATATTTTACTTCAGATCATAGTTATCCCGTCTCATGGTCTCCGTTACACATTGGTCCTCTGACAGGGAGTCCGTTCAATTGCAAAATTTTGGCGGTGCTTTTGTGTGGACAATTGCAGGTTCGCTTAGACTTCTCATCCGAATACCACCCTCAAACTAACGGGCAGGTTGAGAGGGTTAACCAGGCACTGGGTACCTACCTGCGGCACTTTGTGTCCGCCCGTCAGGATAATTGGTCTGACCTTCTTCCCCTGGGCATAGTTTTCTTATAACTCCTTTGATTCGGATCCACAGGGTCCTCCCCCCTTATTGGTCCGTGTTTTAGGGTTCCATTCCCCAAGTAAAGGGAGCATCAAGGCTTTATGGCAGCTCACACGACAGGCCCTGTTTACGGCTATCATTTCTGCCCGCACTCAAAGTCCAGTCTGACAGATACCGAAGGGACATTTCCGCCCCAATTTTGAAGCCAGGGCGATAATGTCTGGCTATCCTCAAATATAAATCGCTTTAAGGTGCCTAGCTACAAGTTAGGACCTAAAATCGTGGGTCCCATTTGAGTGTACTACTGCAACTCTCAGAACCGGTGTCCTACAAGCTCCGCCTGCCACCAACCCTGCACATCCCAACTCCTTCCATGTACTCTCTCCCCCCTCAAGCCGGTGGTCTGCTGAAATCCAGCTTCTTCCCTTGGACCTGTCTCCCTTCTCCTGTGGCCAACTCTAGATAACATCTTTGATGTCAAGGAGGAGTTGGTACAGAAGATAGTGAGGTGGAAGCGTTTCTTTCCTCATTGACTATGGAAGTGTTCGGCCGGAGGAGAGGTTGTGGGAACCAGGAGCCAACCTTCTCCAGTACGTTCCTCACTAGGTTACTAAAAGAGGGTGAGACTTAAAGGGGGGTGATACTGTCACGGGGGACGCGGGCTCCGCAGCCCCCCCTGCGAACCACGTCTCCCCGCTCGTGCAGGGGGTCTGGCGCGGCGGCTGTACGGCGGCCCGCGACCTACCCCCTCTGCTGGCCCGCCTCGGCCGCCGCCTCTCTTACCCAGCCGCGCTCAGCGGAGAACGCCGCTCCAGCCTGTCCCCAGGTCATCCGTGCGCGAGGCCACCACTTAAGGCGCCCGCGCGCGGAAGGCATCTCTAAATCTATTAAAAGGGCCAGATGTCCCCCGATAATTGGTTTTATTGTCGGGCGCTGGTTCTATTATAAGGTATCGCAGCCCCCAATAATCCTCCATTCTGTTGGTGTGTTTTTTGGTGCGTTTAGAAGAGTATTGGAGTTCAGTGTTGATTACCCGTGTAACCAGACCTGCTTGCTTACACGTTTCCTGAACCTTTTGCCCTGTTTGCCCTCCTCCCTGACCGTACTGCCAGTCTCTGACTACGATAACCTCTGCTGCCTTGCCCTGAGCCTTCTGCCTGTCCCCCGACACAAATGCCCTCCGGATTACGTTTCCTGTACCACGCTGTACCCCCGGCCGCCACGCAAGCCAGTCACGTCAGGGGAAGCACCTGGTAGCCTCAGGCCGCAAGCAAGTCCATTCCGCTTTGCAGCGGCTCTTGGTGAAAACCGGGGGCTACATAGAAACCCGCTCCCCTGGCGGCATAGCTAATCATCGCTTGCGTTGGCCCCATCTGAATCACTCCTCCCGTTTCATTCAAAGTTTCTTTTGAAAAATGTGGGAAACGGTTTATAACACAGAAATCAAAACAATTGTAGACCTAAGAGAAATCACACAGGAGAGAAGGTGCAATGTTAGCCAAAGAAAGTTTGTTAAGAGAAATTGGAAAAATGTTTTTAATTAAAAAAGCAAACCCTTTGATGTTCTAACACCTGATATGATCACGGGATATTAAACCATAGCCCATAACATGTTTACATTATATAACAATGTACAGACCACAATTGCATTAAGGGCCATTATAATAAAAAAAATTGTTCCATAAATCAGTCCAAGTTGTTGATAGGCTGTATTGGATAATTGCAGAAAACGTTTCCCCGATCTTAAGACGAAAGCTCAGGCACACACAGTGTGGCACCACTAACTCCACGTGATACGAGCGCAGCACACTACTGACCTCACTAAAATGAGCTACAAGATCGTGACGTGCTTCCGAAATAGTACAATGGATAACTCACATCAGGGACACCTAAGTGCGCTGTAGCCCCTATAATAAAGCCCAATCACATCATGTAGGTCTAAGTAACCCATGAGGTAATTAGCACTAAAATAATCAAACTTTATTAAACAAATAGAAAAATATAACCAAGTATAAACACAAGATAAAGAAATGTTTGTCTAAAATTACTTTACAGTTTATTCAAGAATTTTGATTAAAAACAATTTAATGCCCCAGTTCAGACCATTTGTAAAAATAGTAATCAAATTAAAATCACTCCTATTAAAAAGAAACACACGCTTTTTGAGCACCCCAAGCATAAAGTCTACCAAATTACAAGCCTCATCATATACCTACATATATTACTCCAATTATCACACAAATATTTGATTGCTTATTATTTATGTATGAGTCCAATGAACTGAAGCTCACCCTGTAGGCAAGGTTGCAAAACTAGAAGAGTCCATTAAGAGTCCTTTAAGAAACATAAATTCCAGTGTGACACCTTTGATAAGAAAGAGCATGTAGAGCATGAGCATGAAGTCAGAGAAAGAACCCCAACAGGGTGATCCCCCCGGTCATTGGCCCTTGACTACTGGGGAAAAACAACACAGGATATCTGAGGATTCTGTCCAGTGCCGGCCCTCAACGAGCAGCATAAATTAAAAAAAAGTAAACCCGTCAAACCACCAAAATTTTTTGGGGGAGAAGGTGCGAGGGGGAAAAAAGACATATAAAGAACATGTAACGTGGGATTAGTGGCCCCAGGGGCCACCTCAGGCGATGGTACGGGCCACACCAAGGGAAGGTCAAAGTGGGTCCCATTTTCACCAGAGCCCCCCGAAAGCGGGTGGACTTGCTGCGGGGGGAAAATTTAAACCAGGTGCAAACCCCCTAAGTGCTTGCCTGGGGCAGGACCCGAGGGGGGGGCAATGAGGTACGAATCGAGACGAATGGGAGTCATGGAAGGCAAAAAGGGTCGGGGCAGGCAGAAAAGGTTCGGGGGTCGAAGGAGGTGCGAAAAAGGGACTGGTACACGGAGAAGGTACTGGATTCAGAACACTTCTGATAGGTACAGGCACTAGGGATCCCCAAGGGTATGTTGGGGTGGACCAATATATGGGGTTTAACGGCCCGGAAAAACCCAAATTACGGCGCTCTGGCCTTTAAATTTTAAAGAGCCAGCACTCGCGCACCTGGGAAGGGGACACCGCGCCCGCAGCGACAGACGCAAGGAACGGAGCGAGTGCGCCCGCGGCCCAGTATGCGGAGCGCGTTACTCCCCCCGACGCACGGGGCCGGTGGGGGCAGGGTTCGCCCACAGCCCTCCTGAGGGCTGCGGCGAGCCCGTGACGAACAGAGGTTTTAAAAACCCCAACACTTATTCTCGCAACAAGGGTTATAAATTTGTCTTCAATAGACTTAACTGCGCCAGAAAAAAGTTCTTTCCTGGACTTCATTTTTCATTGGGGGAAAAATTTTTGTCTTTTTTTACTCTGAAAAAAGTCAATAAATTTTAGGAGTTCTCATCTTAAAACGTCTTTTTTGGTTGGGGGGTCCAGATGTGAAAAATCTTTGGCTAATTTTTAGAGTCCCAAAAAAATATAGAGAACTTTTATTTCATGGGCAAATATCCCTACTACTCTACAAATCCTCATTTCGCTTCTATGGTTTTTTCAAATTTTGTTACTTTTTTAACTAGTGTTTTAGCGTTTTTTTCAACAAAGTTTTTAAATCGGGAAGGTTTTTTTTGGGGATTGAAATTTCCGATCATGCGATATTTTAAATTAAAAATTTGGGTCATTATTAAGATCGCGCCTTTTTCGGCGCTTCCGTAATTTTTGGGGGCCAGCAAATCAATCGAAAAGAGCGGGGGAATTTGTTGCGACTATGACTGGGGTGTGTATGTTGCGATTGGGTGGAAAAATCAATGACCCCGTTTTTACATAGAACAGGTTTTTTTGTTCACCCCCCGTGTCTCTCGCGTTCATAGGGATAGGACCCGCCTCTGCCCGTGGCCCAAAAAGCTCAGCGAAATTTTCATTTTGCACAGAGAAACCTTTAAATTTGCGTTTATCTTTCCCAAATTTTGTTAGATTAGAGATTTGAAATTTTATTAGTTGCAGAGAATTTTTTTAAACAGAAAACCCCCCTGTAAATTCCGGCGGTGGGAGCGGGGGGGGGGCCCCCCCGGGCGAAAAACAGACAAGCTCTATTATAAAAAAACATGGATAAAGTCACCAAAACTTAGGGGAGACTTTTTGGGGGAATATCTTTATTTTTAACAGTTTGCTATTGAAATATTTCCCGGGTATTGGGAGCCGAACTTTATTGGATAAACTTTTCTAGTAATGCAGGTTTTTTGTTAGGGGCAAAACTCCACTTTTATTATCAGTTACATTTCAGATAGGTGTTAATTTTTTCCCTTACACCGTGATGTTGAATATCCACCCTTTCAGTTTTAAATTCAACCCCAATCTTGTAGTCAGCACAGGTTGTTTTTTGCCAAAAATACCCGTGTATTACGAAAAATCAAAGTTACGTTTTTTTGGCTTTTGCGCACCCCGCATTTTCTTACCAGATCTACATAAATCTTAAAAAGAATTTTATATCACCCAAAGGGGAATTGAAAGGTGCAAAAATACAGTTTATTTATCAAAACAAACATTAGTTTTTTTTTACTTTTGCGCACCCAGCATTGTTTTTTACGCAGCATCTACTAAATTTAAAACAGCAATTTTATTCACCACAGGTGAATTGAAAGGTGCAAAAAAAAATTGTTTTTTATACCAAAAAATAGCTTACGTTTTTTGACTTTTGCGCACCCAGCATTGTTCATTGACGCACATTACGTAAATCTTAAAACCCGCAATTCATATTCACCAAGGTGAATTGAAAGGTGCAAAAATACCGTTTATTAATTTAAAAAAAAACAGTTACGTGTTTTTTTTACTTTTGCCAAAACCCGCATTTTTCATTGACGCAGCTCTACTAAATCTTAAAAAAAGCAATTCATATTCACCACAGGGAATGAAAAGGGCAAAAAAATCGTTTTTATTTTAAACCCAAAAAATACAGTTACGTGTTTTTTGACTTTGCGCACCCCGCTTGTTCATTGACGCAGATTAAAGTAAATTTAAAACAGCCCAAATTTTTATTACCACAGGGGAATTTAAAAGGGGCAAAAAATACTTTATTATATCAAAAAAAACAGTTTGTGTTTTTTGATTTTGCACACCCAGCATTGTTCATTTACGCGTCTACGAAAACTTTAAAAAAGCAAATTCTTAATTTACCACAGGTGAATTGAAAGGTGCAAAAAAAAAACGTTTTTTATATCAAAACATAACAGTTTCGTGTTTTTTTTTTTTGCGAAAAAGATTGTTATTGACCGCATTTCTACGTAAATTTTAAAAAACAGCAATTCTATATTCACCAAGGTGAATTGAAAGGTGCAAAAAATATGTTTTTTTTACAAAACAAAACAGTTACGTGTTTTTTTTACTTTTGCGCACCCCGCATTTTCATTGCGCAGCTTACGTAAATCTTAAAACAGCAATTTTATTCACCACGGTGAATTTAAAGGCAAAAAAAGCGTTTTTTTTCCCCAAAATAAAAAAGTTACGGTTTTTGCTTTTGGCACCCGCATTGTTCATTGATGCAGCATCTACGTAAATCTTAAAACAGGCAATTCTATATTTACCCAGGGGAATTGAAAGGTGCAAAAAATACCCTTTATTATATAAAACATAACTTACGTTTTTTTGACTTTTGCGCACCCAGCATTTTCATTTACGCGCTCTACGTAAATTTTAAAACAGCAATTCTATTTTCACCACAGGGGAAATTTAAAGGGGGCAAAAAAAAATCGTTTATTATACCAAAAAATAAAAGTTACGTGTTTTTTGCTTTTGCCCCCAAGATGTTCATTGACGCAGCATCTACGTAAAACTTAAAAAAAGCAATTCATATTCACCCAGGGAATTGAAAGGTGCAAAAATATTTTTATTTACCAAAAAAATAACATTACGTGTTTTTTGACTTTTGCGCACCCAGCATTGTTATTGACGCGCATTCCCTAAATCTTTTAAAAATTCTATATTCACCCGGTGAATTGAAAGGTGAAAAAAAACCCCTTTATTATATCAAACATAAAAGTTACGTGTTTTTTATTTTGCCACCCCCATTGTTCATTGAGCAGCTTACGTAAATCTTTTAAAAAAGCAATTTATATTCCCCAAGGTGAATTTGGGAAAGTGCAAAAAATACCCTTTTTTACCAAAAAATAACAGATACGTGTTTTTTTGGGTTTTTCCCCCAGTCCAGATTTGTTGATAGACCCTTGCAGTTAAATTTGAATCCAGCAATTTTGTTTTGATTAGAGGGATTTGAGAATAGCTGTGATTTGCCGTCTTTTAATAAGAGACTTTCCAAAAACTATTCATACCTTCTCAAATTTTTATATTTCTGAACATGGAGCGAAATGCAGGTGGTAAGCGAGCAAAGAGGGGGTAGCACATGGAGGTAGAGGTACGAGAGAAGGTGCTCCTTCCAGTGCTGGCGACAACACGCATGCCAGCGGATCGTCAGTTGCAGGACCGTCAGGCCTGTCATCGCTGGTTCAGGGCCCTGTGAATCTAAGTAACGAACATCGTCGCCAATCTGTCCTTCAGTGGTTAATGCAACCTGCATCTAGCAGTCTTACCTCCTCGTCCTCGCAGTCACGGCCACAAATGTCGTCATCAGCATCATCAGCATCCGTCCAACATGAAGCAGCCCAAATGTCAACTCGTTGTACCCACCATGTGGATTAATCCATTGTCTGAAGACCTCTTTGATGACAAAATGCGGTTGGGGTCGAAGGCATGTTAAAAGATCAAGAGGATGATTTAGTCTGCTCTGACGCCCAGTTACTGATGCCATCAGAGGAGGTGAAGGAAGCCGGTCAATCGGCAAAAATCCCGGGCGGTCGGCAACGCCTTGCAGTGCCCCTTGCTTGTAGCCCGCAGCTTCTGGATGCAGAAAGTCAGGACGACCAAATCACCTGTGTTGATGATGATGATGATGATGACGACATTGCGGATCCATCCTGGTCTTTTCCGCAGAATTTGCTTGCGAGCACTTCATCAGTGGACGAGGAGGAAGACGATGGGGTAGTGTCAATACGGGTCCCGCACAAAAGGTAGTCGGGCCCAAGGGTCGCAGAAAAGAAGTTCGCTGATATGATTCCGCCAGCCACTGGTCAGCGCAAACCCCGTCCTCGTTATCGCCGTCAAAAGGTCCAGGACCTTAAGCCTGGGCCTTTTTGTGCAAGAATCTGATTCACCCAGCGAGTGTACATATGCCGCCTTTGCCGTAAACGTTAAGTAGAAGGCATGACCTTAAGTGGTTAACCACACCAACATGTCTAGTCACATGCAGCGAATGCATGTGTTGAAATGGAGGGAACACTTGGCAATAAAGGGCCAGGACGCGCCGGGACTCAACCACTGTCACACCCTCTGTCTCCGCCTCTCCTCCTCCGCACCATTCAAGCGTTTCCTCAGCTGGCCCATGTCTCTCAGAGTCATTGATCAGGGATCAGCCTCCGCTTCAGCTCACCGTCGCCCGAGTACAATCCACGATCACATGAGACCCTATCCTATGCCTTTTCTTCGCCAGTTTTGACGACCCTGCAACACGTACAGCGGCCAGTCTAGCAGCAAGCTTCTGTCTTCCAGGTTTGGGAGCAGAGACTAGAAACACTTTAACACCAAACCATCCCAAAGCCAAAAGCCCTGAGAATGTCGGCATGGCCAGGCTTTTGGCCCTGGAAATGTTGCCCTTCGTTCTGGTGACACAGATGGGTTTCCGCACGTCTTGGCCCTCGCTTTGCTCCAATACCAGATGCCGAAGCAGGCATGTTCTTTGCCAGAAAAAGCCGTCCTGCCCTGGCAGCCACGTGTCGATCTAAAATTTTCAGCGGTTGTCTGCATCTGTGTCCGGAAAAGTCCATCTCACCGACGACACATGGACTAGTAAGCACGCCAAGCAGCTTATATCTCTGTGACAGATCAATGGGTGAGTGGGTGGATGTTCTCTTGGGCTGGTGGACAGGTGGCTCTCAGGATCGGCGCACGCTTTCAAAACTGCTGGGTGGTGCAGGGCTCTTTCCCAAGGTCCTCTGGTGCATCACGTGCCCAGAGAAACAGGCAGTGTTTGAAATTAATCTGTCTTGGGAGACCGTCCACACACAGGTCAGGAACTGTGGACGGCTCTCCGCAACGAGACCGAGCGCTGGCTGGGTGACAAGAACTTGTGCCAAGGCATGGTGCGTGTGGAATAAACCGGGCGAAATATGCTGCAGCCCCTTATGATCGGTAGGCTGGAGCACATCCCTTGCCTGGCACATGTCATGAACCTTGTCGTCCAGAAAATTTCTAAGAGCTACCGGGTCTGGGACTGCCTGCTGAGGAAGGCACGAAGTCTAAGTTCGCCCCTACTGCGCCGGTTCACACCCTGCTTCGTCCCGACTGGCTGCGTTGCAGGCGTCAGTCGGCCTCCCATAAACCGTCTCATTGTTGATGTGGCAACACGCTGGAATTCCACCCTCCACATGCTCCAGCTGATTTGTGGCAGCAGCACAATGCCATTACGCAGTACGAAGTGGAACATGGCTGGAAAGCCAGCGGTGCGGACCTTGGGGTGTTGAGCCACCGAGGAGTGGAGGCAGGTGAATGAGTTCTTGCACATCCTTGCCGTTTAGAGAAGAAGCACCAAAATGGCAGTGAGGGACAATGCCCTTGTACAGCATGAGCATTGTGGTGGATCTTAGTTCTGGAATGATCGTTGGACACTTGAAACAACAGGTCCGCCAGCACGGAGGAGGAGACGGACCAAAGATTCGGGAACGGGTCTTTCTCTCGTCAAATTCACTAAGGCCCGACAGTTTCACATTTAATCGGTCTTCATTAGGCCAGAGTGGTTGAGTGTCCATAGCTAGTGCAAGTTGGAACATCAGCTTCAGGGTGCATCATCTCAGGCAAGTCAGGGCTGTGTCGAGCTGTGCCGGAGACAGCGGGAGGGAGGAGGAGGAGGAGGTATTACTAGACAACCGTTGTTACGACGTACCCTGCTCTTGGAAAGAGGTGTGGCGCGAATTTGAGGCGGAGGAGGAAGATAGGAGGAAGATCAGTTTGCTAGGTGCCCCCTAGACCCAGAGGCTTGGGAAAAAAATCATGGCTCCATCTTCTCACATGAGAGCTTGGTTGCTCCATTTCCTCCACATGATCCTCGCAAATAGAGAG
Organism: Phyllomedusa bahiana; assembly: GCA_025379985.1. Classification (NCBI taxonomy): domain Eukaryota; kingdom Metazoa; phylum Chordata; class Amphibia; order Anura; family Hylidae; genus Phyllomedusa; species Phyllomedusa bahiana. Next base: position 78,000 of record JAODAL010011116.1, on the reverse strand, counting down.
TAAAATGCATAGGAAAAATGGTGACCTAGTGATGATCAACTGGAGGACATCTGTTGCGTCTGCTTTCAGTTCTCAATGTCACGGGTGGATCAACATCAGCGAAGTAGACAGCAGAGAGTGCAAGTAAGCGTGCAGGGAAGCAGCAGGCAAGGGTGGCAGATGCTATTGGGTGACCTCTGGCAATCTTTGTTTAACACCTCTCCAACGCATGCAATGCTGGGCACACCATCCAACACACCAGAGATCAGCTTAAGTCATGGTGACACGACTATTGCGTTCATACACGATGTTTTTGCATGTGTTCTGGACACAATTGACTCGGGTAATCCAAAATGGTACGAATGGGCCCGAGATGCATAGTCAAGCCATAGAGGTGTTGTCCTTACTGCCCAGCCAGCCACGCCGCGCACATATCACTGAGCGGACCTTCAGCACCGGCTGCCGGAGGAGTCATTTACAGGACAAATCGGCATCGGCTTTCCAAGATAATGTGGATCGTTTTTTGTTTGACTTTCATCAAGATGAATCAGGCATGGATCTCTGATGATGTTGTGGCCCCAATTGCCGAGGTCACCGATTAGTTGCCGGTCTACTTCACATTCCTTTTCAAACAGAAATGGCCCTCTTGAATACTTTTTTATCAAAATGATCATTTTCTTACTGCATTTTTTTTTTTTGCTCTTTTCCCATACAGTTCATTTTGCTGGTTGTGCTGTGAGGAGACTGTACAAGACAGCAAGCTTTCATGACAACCCCGTCTTCCATTTACTCACATTTCTCTTAAGAAGTTTTCGCATTGTCAACTGGTTTTGAGGTTCATGGTGCTGTTGAGATACAGCCATATTTATGGTCCTTTGGAACAGTAATGTGGCTTCTAAGTGGCATTTCTCCCTACACAATTTTTAATATTGGCTGAGATGTCATATTTATACTTTTTTGGGGTCATGTAGCTGTGTGATCAGCAATTAATAATGGTCCTTTGGAAGAAATGTGCTTTTAAGGTGCATTTCTCCCTCACAATTTTTAAAACAGTGGCATGAGAAGTCTCATTATTTATAATTTCTTTGGGGCATGTTGCTGTGAGTAAAGCTATAATCATGGTCCTATGAACACGAAGAAATGGTGGCTCCTAAGTGGCATTTATACCACACAATTTTTAATAGTGGCGGTGAATTCATTTTATAATTTTTTTGTGGGGGTCATGTAGTGTGAGATACAGCCATTAATAATGGTCCTTTGGAACAGAAATGTGGCTTCTATGTGGCATTTCTCCCTTCACAATTTTAACAGTGGCTGAGAAGTCATTTTTATAATTTTTTGGGTCATGCTGCTTTGAAATGCAGCAATACTACAGGTGCCTATTATACCAATAAAATGTGTTTCTAACTGACATTTGTTCTTCAATTGACCAAAGTTGTCAAGGTCATGCTTTGAATTTTTGGGGGCATTTTGTGTGACATGCTGCTTTACTCCAGGTCTTATTCTAAAAAATGTTGTTTCTAATAGACATTTGTTCTTCACCAATTGTCTAAAAGTGGATTCATGGGTATGTTTAAATTTTGGGGGCCATTTGCTGTGCACATTCAGCTATATAAGGTCATATTCTAAAAAATGGTCGTTGTCTACAGACATTTTTCTTCACAAATTGTCCAAAGAGGCTCAAGGGTCATGCTTTTGAATTTTTGGGGGCATTTTGCTGTGAATGCAGCTATACTACAGGTCCTATTCTAAAAAATGTTGTTTCTAACAGACATTTGTTCTTCACACATTGTCCATAGTGGCGCAAGGGTCATGCTTGAATTTTGGCGGGCATTTTGCTGTCCACATGCAGCTATACTACAGGTCCTTTCTAAAAAATGTTGTTTCTAGCAGACATCTTGTTCTTCACAATTGTCAAGAGTGGTCACAATGTCATGCTTTGAACTTTTTTGGGAGGCATTTTGCTGTGACATGCAGCTATACTACAGGTCCTATTCTAAAAAATGTTGTTTCTAAACAGACATTTGTTCTTCACAAATTGTCAGATTGCTCAATGGTAGATGGTGCTGTCAGAAATACAGGAATAGGTAGGACACTGTTATGATGAAACACTTATTGAAAATGACTTCGTTTTTGCAAGATCTTTAAACATTAGCTATCAATCCCTGTATTGAGACAACCCATTTATACAATGAAAAAAAAGAGACAACAAAGAATGGTGGGATTCCCTGCATTTTAAAAATGTGTTTTCTAGAATTAAACTACTAAAAAACTTGCATGTACAAAATATCTGGTAAAAATAATTATGTGAATTGTACAGGGATGGTACAGGAAAACTTGACCAGATGAGGTTATTCAGAGGACATGGGAGTATGCGAGCACGGACAGAGAACAAAGACAGAGACAATTTCCTCCAGCACATCTGTGTAAAATGAGAAAAAAGAATGCCAAGAAAAAGGGCACCTGGGTGTAACAGGAGCGTTATCCACCAGTAGTTCAAGTGAAGCTCAATTGGGTCCGCTCATCATTACGGTGGGGCAAGTGCTACCCAGGTTATTTGACTGTGTACCTGAGGAAGGCTGGGAGTTCTCAATCTTCCACTCCGCACTCTGCTTCAGCACGACAGTTTTCGTTGGTGCTGCGTCATCAGGGCATTTTAACCTGCGTGTTAATAGATGACGGGGGCGCCAGCCTGGGCTCGCACCGCACCCACTGTAACTATCGGCCCTGGGTTTCATGCTGTGGCACTGAACTGTTCTAAGTTCAATATCCAGTTCAACTAAAATGGCTGGTTGAAAGACTACTTTTTCTAGGGCCACTTTTTAATCTGGGGGTTCAGACAGGTTTTAATGGTCATACTGTGGCCAGGACTGGGAAGTATATGTCCAGTTTCAACTAAAATGGTGGTTGAAAAGACTCCCTTTTTTCCCGGCACTTTTAAACTGTGGTGTCAGAAAGGTGTAATGGTCATTCTGCGGTACAGGACAGATATAGTTTAGTCGTCCAGCTTCAAACTAAATGGTAGTTGAAAGGGGGACTCTTTTTGCGGCACTTTTTAATCTGGGGGTCATGCATGGTTTGGGGTCAGTGCTTGCGTTCAGGTCAGGGAAATTCAATGTCCAGTTCAAGTAAACATGATGTGTTATATTCATACTGCTTCTGGCACTTTTTAAATTTGTGGGTGTGATGCAGGTTTTTTAAGGTCAGGCTGTGTTACAAGAGAGGGATAGTGAATGGTCTAGTGACTTTTTTCTGTGACTTTTATAACTAAGTGTGATGCCTAAGATGTTAGCACGTATTCATTTGACTGTTGTGGATGTTAATTTCAGCGTTCTCAGCCTTGTTTGGGTCTTGTAATAATGAAGGTGTTGTGCTTCCCATAGACTTTAATGGTCATAGCTCATAATCGGATGATCACTATCGAAAAACCTTATCTGATAGCGATTTTCCGACTATCGACTATCGATTGATCTCGATAGCCAACGCAATCACTCAACACTAGTAAGGAGGAAAAGGGAAGAAATTGTGCAGAGTAAAACCTGATTGCATTATCGAGATTCCTAAAATTTGCTTCCAGTTTATTACCATGGAGACACATAGACCTGTAGAAGAGACGTAGGCACAAATTGCTTGGACACTTATTTTTACATCAATTAACAAAGTTGCTTTTCAGCTTCAGTTTCTCATGAAATGTTTGGAGTTATAGTTTACCAACTGTTTGCAAGACAATGCTTTAAGGCCACTGCTATGTTCCATGATTTGTGGCTTATAATGTAGGATTAGTGTAGCTGGTATAATTGTCCTTAGCAGTGGAGAACTTCCAGCAGTAATTCATCCATTATCTGCAAGCTAGCTCTCCTCTGGAAAGAAGAAATTGTCTATCTAGTGTCCCTAATAGGTAGCTACATTTTAAGTCTATTTCTGAACCATTACAGAGTCTGGATTATGACTCAGGTTATCAGCCAAACAAGAGACACCAATCTACAGACATATGTTTCCGATACCTTGATCCTTATCAGCACAGAACAGAATAGTGGAATCCTGGATGAGATGCTTTTGATACAGTTTTTAATGGGTCAGACATTGACTTAAAGGGTAGTCACTCGTATGTGGTGCTATTGAGATGATTATCTTCCTTGACTCCGTATTTTTGTCTTTTTGGAGAACATGTAGTGCAGATTTAACCCAGTATGGGGAATGTTTAGTTCATAGCCTGAATTACTTCCAGCCTACACTGAATACCAGTTATACAAACATTTTCACATTTCTGTATCGTTGTTTAATTTTCTTCTTTTAAATCTTCCTTTTTCTGCTTCTTGCTTGTCTTACTCTTCTCCTTCAACTATCTTTTCGTTCTTACTTATTCCCTTCTACTCCTTTTTTGCTGCTCTTACTTCCCTTTAACCTCTTCCTCCTTCTTTTTCTTCGCTCACGTCTTCTTGTTTTACTTCTCCTTCTTCTCCTCATGCTTCACCTTCTAATTCTTCGCCTCCTTTCTCCTCCTTATCCTCTTTCTTTCTACTTCTTTTCAGTCTTCGTCCACTTCTTCTCCTTCTTCTCATCCTTATTCTATTTCTAATAACTATAATCTTTCTTTCCATTTGTTTTTTAGCTTCTCCTAATCCTGATATCTTCTTTATTTCCTTCTTCACTGTCTCTGAATCATGTTTCTATTCCCTATCCTTCTTTTCCATCTTTTTCCACCTCTATTCTGCTTCTTCATTACTCCTTATCTTCATTTTTCTCCTCTTTCTCTGTTAATTATTTCTACTTCTTCGCCTCCTCCTTCTCTTTCTTTTCTCTTTTCTTCTTATCCTATTTTATTTCTCCTCCTCCTTATTTTCCTTCGACATATTCTTTTCCCATTTGTCTGTTTCTTTAACTCCTTATCAACCTCCTCTTCATTCTTTTCATTCTTTATTTCCTCCCCTGCACTTTTCCTCCTACACCTTCTACTTCTTCTCCTCTTCCTGCTACTTTTACTTCTCCTCTGCTTTATCCTTCTTTTTTTCTCCTCTTCCCTTTTTCTTCTTTTTTTCTAACTATTTTTTATAATTTTTAACCCAAAAGCCCTTTGCATAAAATCAGCTTTAAACTTTTCCGTGGCAAATATTCAGACTGGGAATTTTTCAGATTTGTACGTCCACCGTCTTCCCATTACCCCAAAATGGATGGTTATTTCAAAGGAGCAATGAAATAATACAGAAGACCCATGGTTATGTGCTTACTGCATTTATGAGGGGAGTGCATGCCCTGACCTTCAATCCTTCCAATAAGGACTAACAGTAAATGTAAGAAGTGGGGGTGGTGAAACAACAATACAGTTGTGGTCCAATTTGGGGAAAAAAGATGGGGCTTAGCTATACAGTAAGATGCTGACCCAAATAGGATGAAATTCAGTTGACAGATCCCAAAATTTTTCCCGGAAATGTTTGGGAACTGAACCCCCTTTTCTACGTGTATCACAGGACTATGGGAAAAAATATGTGATTGATCATGAAATTAAAATCAAAAATTATCGACCATTCTCTTGATTGGTTTTCTCCCGGAATCCAGACTTTTTTCCAGTTCCCATCTTTTTTTGTTGTATGCTTGACCATCTGGGGAAAAAGTTTTTTTTATTTCATGTTTTCGTCAGCCCCAAGTTACACACCTTCTATTATTTCCTCGTAATTTGTCCTTTCTGGATTTGTGTTATTTATCCTCTATATTCCCAAAAATGTGTTTGAAATTTTTTTCAAAAAAAAGAAAGATTTCATTTATTGGGTTCCACACGCGGCTTACGTTACATTTTAGGAGTTATGAATGAGCCCGTTGGGGGTGATGGCCATGACGGTAATGCTATCGGCCCCCCTTTTTCATTACACCCCATTATGAGTGGAGGTTGTAGATACATCACTTCATAAGGGCTGGAAATTTTGATGTCCCAACTCTCCCCACTTAAAAAAAAATCTTTAAATTTGGGAAAAACCATTGAACCATTTTTTTTTGGATATCTTGCACTTCTAGAGGTGGCGGTGATAAATCTCCTTTCAAAAGTTATTTAAATAGAGTTAGTATATTCATAAAGTTGTTTTTACCGTTTAATTTTGGGTCTCTTATATCATCATTTTCTTTTAATATTAAATTCCGTTTACTGAAGTAGATCTAAAGCTTTCTCTATGTGCCTTATCTCACATGGATTGATGTTTTTTTGGAGCGTGGCCCTGTAAATTGGAATTTACAGGGGGCTCATCATCTAAAATTTAAATAAAAATTCTATTTTTTACACATAAAAACCCATATTAAAACCCTTTTTGGGCTACAGCTTGAGGAATAAAGAAGTAAAACAGGTTCTTGGGAAAATTTTGTCCCAATTTGACACCGTAAACAAAAAAAGCAATTTTCTTCCTCATCCTTAAAGGGGGTACTGTGAGTTTTAAAAATTTCATAGAACCTTATAAACAGATTTTATTAAAAAAATAAAGAAATTACTACCTTTGTTTTCTCCTTTTTTGCCCTGATCATCATCATAAGATCCACTTTTCAGTTTAAATTCCATGGTTTGGAGTGTTAGTAGTTCTACAGAATCTCTTTCCTACAACTCCCAGACTGCACTGCAATCTAGGACTTCTCTCCACAGTTTCTCCCCCTAGCTCTGTACCTGCTGTCATGATAACGATGATGGCTAGGATTCATGTCATTGTGTAAACTGTACAGTTGTGTAAACTGCTGCAGTCATTATGTTTGTGACAGCGGTACAAACTGTCCTCCAGCTATGATCTGCTGTTCTCTGCTCCCATTACTGTTAGTAAGTCTTGCCATCAGGACTCAGTCAAACACTTCCCCATCCTCTGTAAATACTTAAATGTAATTACTTCTATTCACTTGCAAACTACACACTGGAAAGACTGAATGCAGCCAGATCATTCTCTGCTCAGGTCATTCCCACTACATGGGAGTCTTCCTGAGATTAGCCTGGCTTCAAAGCACACTCACTGAATGATGACAAAACATTCATAGAAGCCATGTGATCAATGAACGTTACATTTTTTGCAGGAGGTAGGGATAAAAGGAGGACAGGACTCCGTGCCTCGTTCTGCATGGCAGGAAAGTAAAATACTTTTTAATAAGTATGAATTATGAAGAAAAAAAATAACAAGATAGTCCCAGAGAACCCTTTTTAAAAGTTTTTCCGACCACAGGAAAAGTAACATTTTGTCATAATTTATTTACAGCTGTGGGACTTGCCAAATTTTTAATTTATTTTATTTACCTGACAATGGTTCTTGATAAATGTAATTATCGAAAAATTTATCAATATTCATTTTGATTAACTTAGAAACCTTGAAAGGAAAGTAATTTAAGGACTGATGAAACGTGTCTGACCAGAAAAGGATATGTCATTTCCTGGACAAAATAAAAGTGATTTTTTTTTTTTTTACCTAATCTAATGTGTTTGTGCCTTTTCCTTGCTCATAGGTGTGGTAGAGGTTATAACTGGGGGTTTCAGAATACTCAACACCATCCTGGTCTCTGAAGTGTACAGTATCTTTCTGGGGGGCAATTATTCATTACATTTCCCTTTTGTACCTATTCCTAACCAATTCCTAAGATTCCAAACAAGAAAATAATTTTTCCCCTAAAATGAGCACAATTAGTTTCTACCTCATACGGTGTTTTACTTTACTCTGGATTTACACTAAAGCACAATAGGCTGAACTGGATAGATGTCTGTCTTTTTTCAGCCCTATAAACTATGTAACTATGCGTAACTATATGTAATGCGTAATCTTCATTTTTTCACTTTCTATATACCCATACAGTATGCTCAATTTGTCCCATATCTACTGACACGTTATTATGATTTCTCTTTTATATTTGTCTTTATTCCTGTAGATTGTCCTCAATTATCACCCCTTAGTGATGGCCATCAATAGTACTTTAGATTTTTATGTCCCACTATTGTAAATGATGGGTAGTTGGTGGCTGTAAGTGATACTGCCGCCAAACCCTACCGGTATTTGTATTTACCAGAAAACACAGATTACTGACTTGTCCTGTCAGCAGCACAAGACTCCCTCTCTAAATTAGACAGCTTGCAGTGCTGAAAATAAACATAAGAGAAGGAGACTTGGGATGTATATTATAGTTTAGCATGCTTATTAAAAATTCCATCTGTCCTATTAGTCCTTGTGGTGGAGAAAGGCCCATTGATCACGTGACCACCAGAAACAGAAAGGTGGGAGGCTCCTTGCATATCTATTTATACAGGACTCAGGAATGCACATATAGTAATAAGTAATAATCCACCATAATCTTCTCTGTTGAGAGCATGGCATACGCTGACAGCCAGCTCTCTGCTACTGCAGCTGCACATTTAGTTCCAGAGCATCCATGCAGAGGTAGATGTCGAACAGCCGGATATTTATAGTCAATCGGCAATTGGCATATGGTTTTACAACTGGATCAAATGCTAATTCATCATAGTTCAATGGGTCTGACATAGTCCAAAAGGGAAACCTGTAAAAATGCAAAAAAACTTACACTTGTTTGGTTGACACATGTCTGAAGTATGTAGGAGGCACTAAAAATGCTTTGGACAGTATGAATTCTGTATTTGGCCCTGCTGATAATGCAGCAAGATTATGACACATATGAACATCAAACTTATTCTAGGACCAATTGATTGTATATTGCAGCACCATTATGGGTTTAAGGATTAAGGAACTAAGGATACATCACAGTCATCATATGGTTTGGAATTTTCAACTTATCATCATTCCCCACCAAGTCACTGCCTCTTATACTCTACAAGTAGAATTAACTCAATCTTTTTCTTTTATGAGATCGTGGTTGTAATGATAACTGTCATGTATGGAGTTCACTGAACACAAATGAGATTCTCTCAGAAGTAAATATCCTAGAATCTGGCCAGAAATCCCTATGGATGATTTACAGAGTGTTTGCCCACCCCTAGATCTGTAGCACATCTGGGACACACTTGGGGGACATCTAGGGAATCCCAGGTCAGGGTTAGTATTGGTCTCAAAACTGATTATTGTATGAGCTTCACCCAAGCTGCTCTTAAACTGAACATATCTATTTGAGTGTCACTACTAGAGATGGGGGCGAATCGATTCTAACGAAGTGGAATTCGTTTAGAATTTCAGGAAAACTTCGGTTCTGCACAAAGCCGAAGATTAGGGTGATTCACGGAAACAAAGCGTGTTTTTAATTGCTAAAATGGCCGCAAGCACATGGCGTTAAATGGGGCAGAGAATTCTGGGAGGAAGAAAAGAGGACCCTCAATGACATCTGCAGAGATGAAGCCAATCAGAGACCAGCTGGCTTCTGTGACGTCACAGCCCTATAAGTACGGACGGCACCTGCACTACCACATTCCTCTCGCTGTGTCCTGGCATAGCGTCTGTGCTGCTGAGCCTGCTCTTACACAGATTATACAGATTTAATTAGCGATTGGGGAGGGGGAAAAAGACCATTACAAGTCTGTTACTTGCTCACTCACTCAGTGATCTGCATCTGCTGCTACACAGATCTCATTATACAGTTTTATTCAGCGAGTGTGGAGGGGGAAAAAGATCACCATATGTCTGTTACTTTCTCACTTAGTGTTCTGGATCCCTTTGCTCTATACAACTCATCCTGAAAGAAGCTGCTTTTATCAGAGACTGGGGCTCAGTTGCCCAAATTTAATGCCACCAGCGTTATCATTTTGTTTATTTTGTGGGGTTTTCTCCCAGGGTGTCCAAGGTGGGTGTAATTCTGCCCCATATGTATTGCAATCTCACTTGTTGTATTATTAGGGACTTTCAGATTCTAAAAATCCACTCAATCTTGATAGTGTTGTATTGGGATTCAAATATAGACCGCTTTTTCGTACGCCATTATTTAAAATTCTCCTGCTGTATTACTAGGGAATTTTAAATTCAAGTAATCCACTCAATCCTGTGTTACTGTTGTATTGGGATTGAAATACAGACCGCTTTTTTTGACCGCAATTATATATAATACTGATGTGGTATCAGGGAATTTCAGATCCAAGTAATCCACTCAATCCTGTTACTGTTGTATTGGGATTGAAATACAGACCACTTTTTTGTCCGCTATTATTTAAAATTCTCCTGCTGTATTATTAGGGAATTTTATATTAAAGTAATCCACTTAATCCTGTGTTACTGTTGTATTGGGATTGAAATACAGACTGCTTTTTTGTCTGCCATTATTCAAATTTCACCTGTGCTATTATTAGGGAATTTCAGATTCTGGGAATCCACTCAATCCTGTTAGTGTTGTACTTGGAGTCAAATACAGTGTGTTTTTTGTCCGCCATCTATACATTTAAATTTCACCTGTTCTTTCAGTAGGGAATTTCATATCCAGGGATCTCTCAAGCCTGATAGTGGTCCATTTGAAGTCAAATAGAGTGTGTTTTTTTTCCCCATATGTAAATTTAAATTTCAACTGTTCATGTCTGTAGATAATTTAATATCCAATTGTTAATTTCTCCTCTTGTTTTGTTGGAGTGAAATACAGCGGCAGCGTATTTCTGCCACATACATGCCTGAAATCCATCAACTAGGGGTATTTTAATCTGTGGCCAAGAGTTAATTTATTCCATTTTTGTGGAGAATTCTGTGTCAAATCCAGTGTTTGTGTATTTCAGTCCGTACATACATCTCAAATCCAGCCACTCCACTCTCTTGGGATATTGCTATCTGTGGCAAACAATAAATTTTTTCAATTATTGTGGTGATTCTGTTAAATACTGATACATGTAGAGCCCCCCAAAAGAGTGGAGAGGGTGTCATCAGTAATTTTGCATTGACGCCAATCATTTTGCACTTCGTTTGATCTTTCAGTGTCCGCTTTCATCTGTTCAATAATTCATCATTGCTAAAGCCAAAAAGAAACAGGAGTTGAACCCAAAAATAAGTAAATGGAATATTTGCATATGTTCTGTGTTTTGTATCCACTCCACAGATTAAAAGAAGGGGAAAACCAAACATAGTGGCAAGGTCATAAAGTGGTGGAGGGTGGAAACAGCATTAGAAAACCACAGAGTGGTCGACTGAGAGAGTGCTCAGTTGGCAGCAGCATGAGGAGACTTGAGTGGTGAGGTGGCAGCAGCATCAGAAGGCTACATAATGGCCCAGTGAAGAGTGGGGAGGTGGGTGGCAATACTAGTCCCTGGTAAAGATGGTGGGTGGTAGAAGGAGCAGCTGGCAGCAGATGTGTGGAATCAGGCGGGTGGCAGCAATAGAATAGTAGTTGAGGCAGGTAGCCAAAAGAATCCAGGGTCTGCTCAAGGTGCTGCTGCTGGTGGGTACCTAAATCACTAGGAGTTGAAGAAAGCTGCTCATCAACAACTCTAGACTCAGGTTGCTGCTGATGGAGCTGGTACTGCTCCTAACCCCCCATCCCTCCACAGCAGCCGTGGCAGTGATACATGAGCACTGATGAACCACCCGGTCAGACCTGCTAGAGGATGGACCATGGCGCAGATAGGCAGCAGCCAACTGACTACAAAGGATGTCTCTATAGTACTTCAGTTTGTCCTCTGTCTTGGCAGGTGAAAAAATGCCCCCATTTAAGACTGGTAACGAGGGTATAAGAGGGTGGAGAGCCAGAAGTCATCCCTCTGCTGGATGGTGAGAATTCACTAGCCAGGCAAATCAGCATGCAGCAGGCCATCTGCGCAAGTGACTCTTAGGGACTCCCTGCCTCCATCTCCACTGTATACTGCCACAGGGTGTCTGGGTCGTCTTCCTGAATCCACCGGTTGCTCCTGCTCCTCTCCTGTCATCTGAATAAAAAACTCACTCATTTCGCAGTGTCTTCCTCCTCCTCTTCTAGTTCAGCCCCCACCGGACTCATGTGGCCGTGAGATGTAGTCGCCACGTCTCCAGTCATCTTACCAGACAGATTTTGCAGCATCTGTTCCAGGACATGAAGCAGTGGAATGACAATATTCATCCCGTAGTCCTGGTGACTGACAAATAACGTGTCCACCTCAAAGGGCTTGAGCAAACGGCAGGTGTCACACATGAGCTGCCACTGGCCGACATTAAAATTACACAAGGGTGTACTCCTGACCACTTGGATCATCAATAGACCATTAATAGCCTTTCTCTGTTCATAGAGTCGTTCCAACATATGGGGGCTGGAATTCCAACGGGTGGAAGTGTCACATATCAGCCTATATTGGGGGAGGCCGGTCTGACGCTGCAGCTTAAGGAGGGTGTGCTTGGCAGTGTAGGAATGGCTGAAGTGCATGCAAAGTTTCCTGGCCCTTTTAAGAATGTCTTGCAGATGGGTGTAAGACTTGAACAACCAGATTGAACATGTATGCCATGCAGGGAGCATGGCTCAGCCCTTCTCCTACGCAGCGCGGACACCATGTTTTCCATTGTCCGTCATAATAGTTCTATTTTTCAGTTGTCGCGGAGAAAGCCACAAATCGATTTCATTTTGCATTACCCAGAGCAGTTCCCCCCGTGTGTGACTTAGTTCGCCCAGGGAATACTCCTGTCCACTTGGATCATCAAAAATCGTTAATGGCCTTTCTCTGTTCATCAATTTCCCCCTGTTCATCAATTTTCCCCTGTTCATCAATTTCCACCTGTTCATCAATTTCCCCCTGTTCATCAATTTCCCCCTGTTAATATATATATTCCTGTTCATCAATTTGCCCCTGTTCATCAATTTCCCCCTGTTAATATATATATTCCTGTTCATCAATTTGCCCCTGTTCATAAATACTTGTTTTTCTCTGTTTATGGTTTCTCTGTTCTGTTTAGCTCAAGGAGGGTGTGCTTGGCGGTGTAGAAATGGCCAAAGTGAATGCAAAGTTTCCTGGCCAGTTCTCTGAATGGTGCAGAGTCCACCACTTGAAAAGGGAGGGACAGCAGTACCACCAACTTGGACAGGAGCACGGTCAGCTTCTGCACTTAGGGATGGCTAGACGCATACCGCTGTCTCTTGGCAATCATCTCGGTGAACGACTGCTGGCACCATGAGTGCCGAGGAGCAGGAATATCTGGACTGGTAGATGATGGTGGTGAAGCTTTGACTGCCTGAAATGGGAGGCGTGCCACTGGGTGCTGCTGCTGTTGGGACAGGATGGACTACCACATCTACCACATCTGAGACACTCCCAGGCCACTGTATGGTGACACTGCATGATGTTGATGCAGGGCCGTGGTGCTAGCGTTAGGCCCCGGGTCACGCTTTACTTTCTGCCCACAGATTCTACATATAGCCATGTTTGCCTCCTATGGTGTCTTGTCAAAAAAACTGGCACACCGCCGAGTAGGTAATTTTACCACCAATGCTACGCACTGACTGACTGTTACCGCCGCTGCCCCGGTGAGCCTCTGTGACGCTACTTTCTGGGATCTAAAATGTGGTTGGTCAAATCATGGCCATTTGGCTCCCAACCTCGCACTGCTGCCACCCTGCTGACTCCCGGCCACACTACCGACTTGCGAGCTGCGCCACTGCCTCACACGCAAGCTGCCAGTCTCTTCTCCCAATGATAATGATGAAGCCCTTACTTCCAGGGCTGGCCCAATGTGTAGTCGAAGGTAGGCGACCGCCTAGGGCTCCACTTCATCCCAGGCAGAAAAGAGGGCACAAGGAGGCATGGAGTGGGCTTAATTTTCCATTTGGGGGACACTTTATGCCTTGTTTAACTAGGGCACCAGTATACCTTGTCCCAGCCTTGCTTGCTTCACCTGGCTTTCAAGTACGATCGGCTACATCGATTAGTGTTTGCCTGTCACCGCCGTCCACCTCAACGGTGTCGCTGTACTAAGCCTGACCGCTCGCAACATAACCCCCCATTGCAACTTTCCTCATCACTATTTGCCTGCTTCTGCAAGAAGCAGCAGATGTCTTCTCCACCTCTTTGCTGCCCACTGTCCTCAAATAGTTGGTCCTCACTGTATAGTGGCACAGAGGCCACAGCACATAGTAGTTCTCTGGGTGTGGGAAGCGAATGGGACAGAGGTGGGTTGAGGACAGGTGAGGGGCCCTCACCTGCTCTCAGGCCATGCTAACTAAGGGTTGTGTCTGACAATCCCACCGACTCTTGGCTGTGGTTGTCAGATGTCATCTGGGAGAAAGTGTATGACCTAGTGTGTGGTCAACACATGGCCGCTAGATGACAGCGGAAGCTGTGGCCTCGCAGGGTGACGCCTGTTGTGACGTCCCCTTACTGTGCTGCGACCTGTGGTGGCTCCAGGAACCTACTTTTGTGCTCTTTGACAATATTGTAGGATCTTAGCCCTCAGCTTGTTTTTTTCAAGCTGACGCGGCCATGACTTTATCAGGCTGTGTTCCCTCTTCAGTTGTTTGGTCAGTTTAGCTCCTGTAAGTGCCCAGAGACTTGAAGAGTGAAGCAATTCTAATAGCAGTGGCAATCATGTGCGTGTCATACTAAAACACAGCATTGTATGAAGACCAAACCAAGCTCCCTCTGCATATTTAAGCATGGCACAATGTTCTACAGCACCCTACAGGCTCTCTGCAGCCAGGAAATCGCTGTTTTTTTAATGCGATTCATCAAGAATTTATTCGGGTCAAAACGAATTTTGTCGGAAAATTCGGCGAACTCGGCGAATCGAATTTTTGAGAAATTCGCCCATCTCTAGTCACTACACAAAGACCAATAAGAAAATGGTACACCTATGCAGTACAACACAACATGCATACATGACATCCAAGTAACCATAGACAATATTTCACCCATAGCTGTCAGTTTAAAGAAACAGGTAACAAGAATAGTACAAAGGAAAGTTAATAGATTGCAAAGGCCAATGTTCATCTTTCAACCCATGACAGGTCCTATAGGCTGTCAGCTACAGGAGTAACACAGGTACTATAGAGGCACTGGTAGAGTTTAGTACTAGAAAGGGAATATACTTGATGACACATCAAGCTCTTCAGCAGCTTATTGGATAGGGGCAGCATTGGAAAATTTTACAGGCTGTAATTTTGCATCAATCAGTAGACAACCCAGAATAGGTGCTAGTTGTAATTGCTATTGGACTGTCTTTTAGTAGGGTGGTGAAGGCTTTCAAAGTACTTTTTAATTGAAGACCAGGTGAGGGCTTGTGGTTAGCTGTTTAAGCTCAAGGGTGAAGCCATTTGGCACTTTCAACTAAGCAAGGTCGGAAACCTGCTGTCAGGAACAGGCTCTGTTCATTGGTCACTGGATCAGGACCATCTGGCAGTGGTTTGACGTGAGACCCGATATGTTCCTCGCTAGATATACTCTCGGTCCGTTTATGAGATTATATTGGGCCACAAACCAGCCCCAGTAGCGTATAATGTGAAACAGAGAACACAGACCTGGGAATTCGAGGATCAAAATAAAAGAGAAGCTCAGAGAAAATGTTATATTTAATTGCTTAAGGGCACACTAGACAAAATAATACATGCAGTAAATACAGATATATATAAAAAGTGAAAAATGCAATTACAAGTGTTGGTTACAGACAGAATAAAGCAGATAAGTCAGTTACCTTATGTTTAGGCCTTAGTGCTGTGCAGCCACATGGGGGGCGTGTGACATAAGCAAGTTACTGGTTCCTTCTAATATGTTATAAGGCATAACCCCCCTCAAAAGACAACCCCTAGCTTCTGCTCAGCACATACTTTTAACTAGCTGGTTACATCCCATCATATCCCTTTACGTCCCGGGATGGCTCGATGATCACACATGCCTTCTGGGCTGAGTTCTTAGATCTATAGGTAGAGTTGAGTGACTGCTAAAAAAATCGAGATCGACTTGATTCTCGATTTTAAAGAAAATCAAGTCGATTTTCAATCTTGATCCGATCGTCGATTGCTATTAAAGTCAATGGGAGAAGATGATCAGGTCAATTTTTAGACTGAAACAGGTGAGGAGAAGCTGGAATTACCATCCATAACAGTAAACTGGATATGTGGTACAACTTAGTGAAGACAATTTGGCTCTAAGAGTCACAGAAAAAAATTCACAGGCTAAAATAATTCATTCCTTTCAATGGCTAACTGAAAAGATGAGGACTATGTAGCTATACAAGGTGCAGTGGTAGCAGTTGCTACAGGGTCCCTTTGACACATAAGAAGACACCGGTATTGGAAATGGCACATGGTAACTGGCAGGAGCCCCCTATCACTTTTTTCACCAGGGCCCAAGAACATGTCATATCGGTGTTTCCCAATGGGAAACATGGAAATTCAGCTGGCAGGGCCGTAGTTATAAGGGGTGCAGTGGTAGCCAGAGATGCCATCAGTCATCTTTTAACCGTTTCAGGGCCCCATGCAGATAAATCAAATGGGCTCCAACTAGAAGGGCGAATTGTTTCTAACGAAGTGGAATTCGTTTAGAATTTCAGGAAAACTTGTTTCTGCACGAAGCCGAATTTAGGTTTTCGCGGGGAACGAGGGTGTTTTTGAAATGCAAAATGGCCGCAGAAAAAGGCGGACATGGGAAGAGAACTCGGGGAGGAAAAAGGAAAGCCCCTAAATGACATTGCAGACATCAACCAATCAGAGACCGGGGGGCTTCGTGATCCCCCACAGCACTAAATAGGGACCCATGCCGCCCTCACCTGTAGCCCTCACACTGCAGCAGCAGAATCCAAACAAAGAAATTGCTTTTAACAGCAATTTTGGGGGTGCCCCCCGCTTTTTAAACAAACGTCCCCTTTGGATCATTTTGAATCATTTTTGGGGTTTTTCATTCAAGTCCAGGGGGGGTCAATTTTGCCCCATATACATTTAAATTTTCCTCGGTCATTTGTGGACGCATTAAATATCCCCAAAGGTTAACTAACCCATTATGGTTTTTTTAAAAACTAAATTTTTCCTGGCATTTGTAAGCCCAAATTCAAGGGTTTAAATTTAAACCTGTTTGTGCTTTTAAAACGAAAATCAACACGTTTTTTAAAAACACCACATACGAGTAAATTTTTTTCCGGGGATTTCTGGAGGAATTTATATTCAAGGTAAAAAAACGGTTTTGTCTTTTTTAAATTAAAATCAATATTTTTCTATACCACATACATAAATTTTTTTTTTGGTATTTCTGGAGCGTAATTTATATCAAGGGGTTTAAATTTAAACCGTTTTTGTTTTATACAAAAAAAACATGGGTTTTTTTTTTATATGCCAAAATACAACTTAAATTTTTCCCGGTCATTTTCTGGAGCGCAATTTAAAATTTTAATTAAAAAACGGCCTTTCTTTTAAAACAGTAAAATACTCGGTGTTTTTTTTATGCCACATACGAGTAAATTTTCCTGTGATTTCCCCGACGCAATTTTAAAATCCCCGGGTTTAATTTAAGTGGGGTTTAAATTTATATCAAAAAAAGCACAAATTTTTTTAAAACGCCACATACAAGTAAATTTTTTCCTGGTGATTTCTGGAGCGCAATTTAAATTAAAGGGGTTAAATTAAGCCTGTTTGTGCTTTTATATTCATAAAACACACTGTCTTTTTTAAACGCCACAAGCGAGTACATTTTCCTGGTGATTTCCCTGGAGCGCAATTTATACCCAAAAGGTTACCCAAGCCTTTTAGGGGGTAATTTGGAGTCAAATACAGGGTGTGTATTTACATATACAGATATCTTCATTAAACAAGTCCTGTACATTTTAGAACAAACAGAAATGTCAGACAGAGAGGTGGCAGGCTCTTCACCTGCGAGTGGCAGTGGCACAAACATTCCTGGAGAAGGCACAGGTCGCAGCACAGCAAGGGGACGTCGCAGCACGGGTCACTCGGTGAGGCCAGAACTGCCGGTGTCATCTAGCGGCCGTGTGTTGTTCAGAAACCCAAAGGGTTTTCTTGATTGGTTTGACTAGGTCATCCACTTCCTCCCAGATGACATCTGACAACCCCACCAAGATTTCGGTGGGAACGTCAGACACAACCCTTAGTTTGGCATGGCCCGGAGCGGGCCCAGCGGCCCTAAACCTGTCCTCAACCTGCCTCTGTTCTATCCAGTTCCCTCAGCCAGAGATCTACTATGTGGTCTGGGCTCAGCGCCACTATACAGGGAGGATGAATAATTTGAGGACAGTCAGCAGCTACTTGGCAGCAAAGAAGTGGGGCTGACATCCCCTGCTTCTTGCAGTAAAGGGGGCAAAGTATGGATGTGGAGAGGGCATGGAGGTCATTTTTTTGAGGGATCAGCCCTCTGCATACCAAGAAATGTTGAGGAGGACAGCAGTGAAGATCCAACAATTAATTGATGATGATTAGCCGATCGCACTTGGAGCCGGGTTTAAGCAAGGGCTTCATCAGCGCAGGAGAAGAAAGGGGGTCAGCTTGCGCATCAGGGAGCGGCGAAGCCAGCAAGTCGTAGTGTGGCCAAAGAGTCAGCAGGGGACAGCAGTGCGGGTCGGGAGCCAAAAGGCCACGGGTAACTACCCGCTTCGCAGGGCCAAAAAGTAGAGGCACAGGGGCTCACCGAGGCAGTGCTGTATAGTCACTTAGTTTTGGGGGCATTGGCGTAAAAATCACCTACTCGGCAGTGGTGGCAGGTTTTTGCAAAGACACCCGGAAGGAGCCTAATATGTGTATATGTAGAATTCCTTGGGCAGAAAGTGAAGCATGGCCAGGGAGCTAACGTTTGGCGACCAACCACGGCCCCTGCTTCAACACATGCCGCATCACCATCCCGGTGGCCCTGGGAGAAACGTGTCCTCAGATGAGCTGGTCATCCTGCCGCCGCAGCCAACAGCAGCAGCACCCGTGGCACGCATACCATTCAGGCCAGTCAAGGCCTCCACCACCTCTGCAGAAGGAGCTGTTTGTCTTCCGAACATCTCCCGGACCCGATGCACCTGCACTCGCCACTCATCGCGACAGCAGTCTTTCAACAAGGCGATTGCCAAGAGACAACAGTATGCGTCCACCATCCCTTAAGGTGCAGAAGCTTGACCCGGTGCTCCTGTCCAAGTTGTTGGTACTGCAGTCCTCCCTTTCCAAATCGGGTCACTGCATCATTCAGAGAACTAATGGCTTGTGCCGAGCCAAGTGGAGAGTTCCAAACCGTAATTTTTTTCACAAAAAATGGCATTTCCATCCCTTCACAAATATGTAGTAACAGAAGGTGAGCCAGTCCTTGAGCCTATCGGGTTTCTTCCAAGGTGCACGGCAGCGCGGACGTGTGGATCAGTAACTACGTCAGGCCAGTACAAGTCACATTAATCGCCCATTTGGTGAATATGCTTTCCTTCCCAGCCATACTTAACAACTTGGACAGGAGACGCTGCTTTCTCCTCCACGTTGTCAAACTACTGCACCTAGTCGCCAAATCCGTCATCCTCCACCAACATCTCAGCCTCCACAAGTGCTGCTCCAACATACCACTTGTGTACACAGCAGTGACACGCAGTTCTACACCTGGCTTGCCTCAGTGAATAGTCACACAGGGGAGGAACTGCTCCGCGTCATGCAGCAAGAAATCGATGTGTGGCTTTCTCCGCGCCAACAGTATGCTGTCTGTGCTGCACCGAGGAGGGATGGTCCATATGCTCTGCATGGCGCACGTGTTCAATCTGGTTGTGAAACAATTCCTGAAGACTTTCCCCCGATCTTCAGAATATTCAGAAAAGACCAGGAAACTGTGCATTCACTTCATCCATCCCCAACAAAGCCAGGCGAGTAGCCTTGGCAGAAAGCCTCCTCCGCAACACATGCTGATATGTGATATTTCCACCCGTTGGAATATTCCGCCTGCACATGTTAGACTGATTGTATGAACAGAGAAAGTCATAAACAATTTTTTGTATGATCCAGGCATACATGAGTACTCTTCCCCTGTGGTAACTTTGGATGTCGCCAGTGGCAGCTCATGCGGGACACCTGCCGTTTCTGCAGTGGCCGTTTTGAAGGGGGCCCGAGGACTAACGGAGTGAATAACTATATTCACTAACTTCATGTCCTGGAACAGATGCTTAAAAATCTGTCTGGGCAGGGGAGTGACGTGTCGACAGACATCACGCGCCACATGATTCCCGGTGATGGACTGAAACTGGAGGAGATCGGACCTTGGAGCAACAAGCATTGTCGGTGAAATTATTGGGTTTTTCTACCCAGGTGAACAAGAGAGAGAAGCAGAAGCAGCTTGATGAGTAATGGTATGATGAGAAGACGAGGCAAATGACCCCCGACACCGTGGCAGTCTACGAGTGCCGATGGAGGCAGGTAGTCCCTCAAGTCACTTGCGCACATCGCCCGCAGCATGCAGATTTTTTCCTGGCTATAGTGACAGCGAATAGTCCACCATCCGGCAGAGGGATGACCTTGGCTTTCCACCCTCTTTTCTCCCAGCTGCTGAGAGGGAGGACAAACCTCCCAAATACTATAGAGAAATCCTCCTAGTCAATGGCCGCTGCCTATGTGCGGCATTGTCCATCCTCTGACCGGTCTGACCGGGGGGTTCCGCAGAGCTCACGTACCACTGCCGCGGCTGCTGTGGAAAGGTGGGGGGGGGGGGTAGCAGCTCCATCAACAGCAACCTAAGTCTGGAGTCGCTGATGAACAGCTGCCTTCACCCGCCTAGTGAGGAGGGCATTCGCCAGCAGCAGGACCTGGAGCAGACCCTGAACCAACAGGTGGTGGCCTACTTGGACAGCACTCTGCCTCCCCAGTTAGAAGATCCGCTGGACTACTGGGCAGCCAAACTGGATGTGTGGCCGCAACTTGCCGAGTTTGCAGTGGAGAAGCTGTCCTGCCCGGTCAAGTAGTGTGGCATCAGAGCGGGTGTTCAGTGTGGCGGGGGCCATCGTTACCTCAAGGAGAACCCGCTTGTCAATGGGAAATGTGGTATGACTGACCTTTGTCAAGATGAATCAGGCGTGGATCGGCCAGGATTTCCACACACCAATGCCTTAGGCGTCAGATTACATCAGCCATGACGCCTACCCCCAAACTTTGAGAAATGAGTCTCGATCCAAACTACCTGCCTCAGCCACTATTCTGATGCCGCCACCCGCCTGATGCCACACATCTTCTGCAAGTTGCTCCATCTGCCTACCACCATCTTTACCAGGGACTAGTATTGCCACCGACCTCCACACTCTGTCATTGTGCCACTCTCTGACCTCATGCTGCTGCTTCTGTTGTTGCTGCTGCTGTCACCTCCACACTCTGTCATTGTGCCCTCTGTGGTCTACTACTGTTTGTGCCACCTCCACACTGTCATTGTGCCACTGTCTGACCTCATGCTGCTGCTGCTGTGACCTCCACACTCTGTCATTGTGCCACTCTGTGGCCTAATCCTGTTTGTGCCACCTCCACACTCTGCCATTGTGCCACTCTCTGACCTCATGCTGCTGCTGCTGTTGCTGCTGCCATGACCTCCACACTCTGTGATTGTGCCACTCGGTGGCCTACTCATGCTGCTGCCAAGTGACCGCTGTCTCTCTGGAAAACCCTGTGGTTTCCAAATGCTGTTTCCACCCTCACCACTCTATGACGTTGCAACTATGTTTGGTTTTCCCCTTTTCACCTGTCAGAAGGAATGGGAGGGATCAGGATTGTCTAGCCAAAAGCAGGAGTGAATACAGAACACAGAAGACAAGCAAATATCCCAGTTACTGGTCATCTCTGTTTTGGATCAACTCCTGTTTTTTTTATGGCCTTAGCAATTCTGATGGATTATTGACCGATTGAAAGCGGACACTGACGGATGAAAGGAAGGGCAAAGTGATCAGAGACGCCAACGCCAAATTACCGCCGACACCCTCTCCACTTATTCGGGGGGCCTTTACATGTGTCAGTGTTTAACAGAACAGGTTCTGTCATATTCTGTGACGGTTTAAAGCTTTGGCCTCATGGAGTGACCCCTGCTGTGACATCCCCTTACAGTGCTGAGACCTGTGCCGGCTCCAGTAATCTACTACTGTGTTCTTTGACGTTATCATAGGATCTTAGCCCTCAGCTTGTTTTTTTCCAGCTGGCGCCGCCATGACTTTATCAGGCTGCATTCCCACTTCAGTTTTTTGGTTAGTTTTTCCCCCGTAAGTGCCCAGGGAATTTTAGAGTGAAGCGATGCTAAGAGCGCCGGCAGTCATGTGCGTGTCATACTAAAACACAGCATTGTATGAAGACCAAACCAAGCTCCCTCTGCATATATAAGCATGGCACAACATTATACAGCACCCTGCAAGCTCTGTGCAGCCAGGAAATAGCTGGTTTTTAACATGATTCGTCCCAAATTTATTCGGGTCGAAACAAATTTTATCAGAAAATTCTGCGAACTCGGCGAATCGAATTTTTGAGATATTCGCCCATCTCTAGCCCCAACCCATTACTAGTTCCTATTTTTAACATATCACTGGGTCCCTTTTTGATTAGGGACCTTAACAGGAGTACTTTCCTATTGGCACCACTGGCACCCATTTTACAGTAGCCTGACCCCAAAAGCAGCAAAAACTACCCTTTGGACACTCAGAATAAAATATGCACAATGAAATTAGTATTTGAAATAAGATTTTTTTCAATAGGTCCTTTACTAACGGTGCCATTTACAGTGGCCTGACCCCAAAAATGACCTTATAGACAATAAGAATAAAATTAGCAAGAAGAAATGAGTACTTGAAATAAGATTTTTTTAATAGGACCTTTACTATTGGTGTCTTTTACAGTGGCCTGACCTCAGAGCCAGCAAAAATGACCCTTTAGACACTCAGAATAAAATTTGCATGAAGAAATTAGTTTTTTTAATATGATTTTTTTCAATAGGACCTTTACTAACGGTGTCTTTTACAGTCATCTGACCCCAAAACCAGTAGAAATTACCTTGTCAGCACTCAGAATAAAATTTGCATGAAGAAATTAATATTTGGAATAAGATTTTTTTTCAATAGGAACTAATCTAATTTTGTCTTTTACAATGGCCTGACCCCAAAACCAGCAAAAATTACCTTTTTGACACTCAGAAAAAAATTTGCACGAAGAAATGAGTATTTGGAATAAGATTGTTTTTCAATAGGACCTTTACTATTGGTGTCTTTTACAGTGGCCTGACCCTAAAAGCAGCAAAAATGGCCTTGTCAACACTAAGAATAAAATTTGCACGAAGAAATGAATATTTGGAATAAGATTTTTTTCAATAGTAGCTTTACTAACGGTGTCTTTTACAGTGGCCTGACCCTAAAAGCAGCAAAAATGACCTTTTGGACACTCAGAATAAAATTTGCACGAAGAAATGAGTATTTGGAATAAGATTTTTTTTTCAATAGGAACTTTACTAATAGTGTCTTTTACAGTGGCTTGACCCCAAAAGCAGCAAAAATGACCTTTTGGACACTCAGAATAAAATTTGCACGAAGAAATGAGTATTTGGAATAAGATTTTTTTTCAATAGGAACTTTACTAATGGTGTCTTTTACAGTGGCCTGACCCCAAAACCTGCAAAAATGACCTTTTTGGGGCATGAATAAGTTACAGTAGCAAGAAGAAATGAGTATTTGGAAAAAAGTTTTTTTTTTCAATAGGAACTTTACAAATGGTGTCTTTTACAGTGGCCTGCCCCAAAAAACCTGAAAAAATGACTTTTGGACATCAGAAAAAAATTTTCATAGCAGAAGAAATGAGTTTTGAAATAAGATTTTTTTCAATAAGACTTTACTTTTGGTTTTTTTACAGTTGCCGCCCCCAAAAACCGCAAAAATGACCTTTTGGAAATCAGAATAAAATTAACAAGAGAAAAAAGTTTTTGGGAAATAAGATTTTTTTAAAAAGGCCCCATTGTTTTTTTTCCATGCCTAATGTGTAAAGTGTGTAATTTAATTGAAAAGAAGAGTACTAAGTTCACGTCGGTGACAGGGAAAAGGGGGCAACAAATCTTTCAGAGACCCACATTTGATCTTTTTGATAAATGTCAATGATCCCTTTTCAAGGGGAAACGGTACGTTTGTCAGTTTCACCCCCAGCTGTGTGTGGGCAGGAAAAACTTCTATGGTTGCCGAGAAAGATAGGCCATTCATCCAGTTTGGCCCCCCCAAAATTTGATTGGGAATGGACCAAGTCCATAACATCGGTGTTGAGCCGCAGCTAGTCATGGACCATGGTCTTAAGTGATCTCTGTGTGTCTGAATGCTGCCCTGCTGTACAGGCATTGGTGAGGTGGTAAAAAGTAATCGCCATGTCACCCAATAGGCTTCTGCTACATTTCTGTGCTGTGCTGCTGCTAAGCTTTTTTGGGCATTCTATGCTGGATTTGCTGGGCGTTGTTCCACCTGAATTGAATGGAAGAAAAGAACAGGGGTTCGAGTTGGTCCCCCCAATGAGCACTATCTCAAATTCCGCTTCTAGTAATTTGTGGGGGGTGGAATTTTAAAAACTCACTTTTTATTTGAAACATGGTCAAGGAGGGTGGCCAACTAGCGCTGTTATTTTTGATTGCCTTGAGCGTGGTCATGTTGCGGGAATGTAGATCAAGACTATTGTGAGATGTGCCGGGATTTTCAAGCCTCGGGGTCAAAGGGGCACTTTCAGGATTTCCTTTCTTCCTCCTGTCCTGAAATCTGTGCCAAAAATCTTCCCCCTGAAGGGAAAATTGGTTTTCGTCGGTATCCAGCTCTGCCCCATCTTTTTCCTCCCCTTCTCATCCCGAGCATCACCAAAAAGGGCCCGGCTTGCTTCCGCAAAGCCTGACCTCGAAAACCCTATTTGTCCCGTTTTTCGCCCCTCCCCACGGGGGGCGGGGGGGACGGCTTTTTCCGCGATGAGGGAGAAGAGCCCCCCCCTCCCCTTGAGGCAAGATTCGTCTGAAAACTGGCGGAAGAAAGTGCTTGCTCAATGTTTTGCCGGGATGCCGGGGGCAAAAAGCCCGCGGACAACCCGTGGGGGGCTGCTGCAGGGTTTTCCATAGAAAACCAATTGTGCTCATTTCTTTCCCCGGGTTTTTTTGGGGGTCAAAAAAACCGCAAAAAGGCTGAAAAAAAAAGGCCGAAATTTCCCTTTCTGTGGGGGAAAGCCCTAAGGGCTTGTGTTGCATGTGGTCGCCCCATCCTCCATCGTGCTGTGCCTGCTGGAGATTGTTTAACTTGTTCCAGTAAAATATTTTCCCATTGGTCTGCTGACAAAGCTTTGTCCTGTACCTTTTGAGGGCTTCAAACTGTGTAGGGGTGCAGGATCTTTCACCGCCCCCCACTCTTAAGGCTCAAACCCCCCAGGTCGCACCATGCTCGTCAGGTCATGCAAAACTTCAACTGCTTAATGGCTTCCCGGAGCTATGGGGGTGGATTCCGCGTGTTGCCAGTCAACAATGGAGGTTGTGGGGGGCCAGTGATGCGCAATGCTACCCGTCGGATGGCAGGGTGCGAATCTGAAAATGTGGTAAAATCTCGAGCCCTTCTCGAGCAGTCAAGACTCAGGTAGGCTTTAGGAATTTCTTAACAACCAGGTTCATGCTCTGCCCGGCAGGGATGTGCATAGTCTACGATCTTAAGGGGAAGGGATTATTCCCTTTTTCGCAACCCCAATTGCCCGGCGCAGGTTTTAGCACCCGGGGATGGTTTGGTCTGAGTGTTTCGAGCCATCCCGCTCTTGACCCCGTGTGTTGACGGTCTCCAAAACACATTATTTTGAGAATGGCCTGGTTTCTCTTGGCATGTGATGCTAACCGTGGAGGTTGGGGAGCTGAACCCTGCACTATCCCAGCAGTGTGAAAGAGTGGCCGCCGAGCCGGAGACCAACCAACATCACCAGAGGCACTGTCATTCACCCCACTCACCCAGTGAGCAGTCAGGGAGATGTAACGCCCTTGACTGTGCTTACTAGTCCATGTGTCTGTAGTGAGATGGACTTTGGTGGACACAGATGCAGCCAATGCGCTGGAGATATTTTCTGCCACGTGGCTGACCAGGGCAGGGCTGGCTTTTTTGGCAAAGAAATTTGTGCTCTGATATTAGGGGCATGCCAGGGCCGTGACGTGGCAGAACCCATTTGTGTCCACCAGGAGGAAAGGCAACATTTCCAAGGCCAAAAGCCTGGCAATGCCGACATTCAGGCCTTTGGCTTTGGGATGGTTGGGGTGAAAGTGTTTCTTCTGCTCCCACACCTGGTACACAGAAGGCTGGCTGCCAGACTGGCTGCTGTATGGCATGCAGGTCAAACTGGTGGAAGGATAAGGGGTAGGCTGTTTCTCTGGTGGTGGGAATTGGACAACAATGTCTGGGTCTGTGGATGGTGCTTGCTCATGCTTCTACAGCACATCAGAGCAGAGCACCGCTTGATATTGGAATTGGTTGTGGAGGCAGATGATGTCACTGTGGTTGGAAGCCCAGGACCTGTGTGGCCTTTTTTCTCCAAGTGACTCTTCTTGCTTTAGATGCTTGCTTTAGATGCATATGCCTGTTCATGTTTGTGGTGGTTAAACTCTTTAGATTATTTCCTCTACTGACGTGTTGAAGGCAAATCCGGCATATGACGTCGGTCGGCGAATATAAGGCTTGATGGAAAAAGGCCCAGGCTTCACAGTTCCTGGACCTCTTCGACAGTGAAAACCTAGTAGCGAAGATCCCGCTGCCACCACTGACCATGGCTTGCGGATTAATGTCAGCAGACATCATCCTCCTCCTCCACTAATGAGGCGTTCACAAGCTGCTGCTGAAAAGACCACGTTGGGTCCGCAATTTTATGATCATCATCATTATCACAGGTGACTTCCTCACAGCCTACATCCTCAAGCTGCAGGCTAGAAGCCACAGACACCACTGACCGCTCAATATTTCTGCCAACTTACCAGCTTCCTTCTCCTCCTCTAAGGGCATCAGGGATTGCGCATCAGAGCAGACAAAATCATCCTCTTTGGCCTTTTGATCTTTTGAAATGCCTTCTGACCCTAACCGCATTGTGTCATCAAAGAGGTCTTCAGAATATGGATTATCCACAGTGGTCTGTATATTGAGTGACATTTGGGCTGTGTTTGCTTCACAATAATGATGACGACGACATTTGTGGAGGTAACTGAGAGGATGAGGAGCAAAAACCACTGGATGCAGGGTCTGAACCACTGAAGAACAGATTGGCGACGCTCTTTAGTACTGAGATTCACAGGGAACCGACCAAGCGATGACAGGCCTGACGGTCCTGCAACTGACGATGTGCTCACTTGTGTGTTGCTCGGAGCACTTGTCTCGTACTTCTAGCTCCAAATCCTACACCCCTCCTTGCTCGCTTACCACCTCTAGTTCGCTCCATGTTCAAAAAGATAAATATTAAAAAGGTCAAGATTTGTTCACAGTCTCTTATTGATGAACTGTACTCCAAAGACAGCAAATCACAAGTGTTCTTAAATCCCTATTACTTCCAACTGGCAAATAGGATTATAAACAGAATTTTTTCTATAAAATATCTGTGAAATGGGTTCTTATGGAAGAACAGTGTTATGTACACTGGCTGTCCCCCAAAAACTGCAGCAAGGAACTTTTGTGCACAAAATCAAATTTTCTGCACGACACCAGCATATCAAAGTGATTTCTTTTGAGAGCAGATTTCCTAGCAGTGTCTTGTACACCGGCTGTCCCGCCAAAACTGCAGCAGGGAACTTTTGGGCATGGAATCAAATTTTCTGCAAGAAACCAGTATATCAAAGCCAGGGGCGTAACTAGAGAAACCTGGGCCCCATAGCAAACTTTTGGATGGGGTAACCCCTCCCCCTCCCCTCGCCCGCTTCCCCGACCACAAACAATTAACACGATATGCAGTTAGATAATGTAGATAATAAAAGGGGGAAATACCTCACCATACTTCTCACTATCATACTGCTACCAAACAAATCCACTATACCAAAATCAACATTACCAATAACGCTATTACATATAGACCTGATTATACCGCCAGAACATGACCACAAATTACCACCACATAGTCACTAAATAATACCCCTACTCTATTACTGATCAGTATACAAAGAACAATAGTACCACTAGTGTTGAGCGATTTTTATCGACAAAGTTGAAATCGGCAAGGTTTTTATGGCAATAATTAAGGTTAAAATCTGTGCATCATCTATTAAGATCGCGCCTTTTTCGGCGCCTCCTGTAATTTTGGCGGCCAGCAAATCAGATTACAGAATAGAGCAGGGTGAGATGTGTGTGCGACGTCATGACTGGGATGTGTATGGTTGCGATTGGCTGGAAAAATCACATGACCTCGTTTTACATAGAACAGCGTTTCCTGTTCAGCCTCAGTGTCTCTCAGCGTCTCATAGGGATAGGACCTGCGCTCTGCCTGTGGCCAAACAGCTCAGCGAAATTAGTCTTTTTCTGCACAGAGAAACCTCTACTATTAGCTGTGATCCTTCCAATTTAGTTATATTAGAGATTTGAAGATTTTATGTAGTTAGCTAGAGAATTTTAAAGCAGCATCTACCGCTGTAAATTCACGGCGGTGGGAGCGGTGGGGGAGGGGGGGGGGGGCCCGCGGGCGAACACAGACAAGCTCTATCTATAAAGAACACTGGATAAAATTTTCACCAAAAATTTAGTATAGACATTGAAAGGGGAATATCTTTTTTATTAACAGTTTGCTATTGAAATTTTTTCCGGAAATTGGGCAGCCTGAATTTAAATATGGTAAACATAATTTCTAGAAACGCAGGTCTCTTTTTTAAAGCTGCAAAACTCCACTTTTTATTATAAAGTAACATTTCAGAAGGTTTGTTAAATTTTTCCCCTTTCCCCAACTGTGACTGTTGAAATACCCCCTTTTGCATTTTAAAATTACAATCCAGCAATCTTGAAGTCAGCCCCGGGTTGTTTTTTTTGGGCCAAAAATACCGTTTATCCAAAAACATAACAGTTACGTTTTTTTTGTTTTTTGCGCACCCCATTTGTTCATTGCGCAGCTTTCCACTAAATTTTAAAACAGCAATTCTATATTCACCCGGGTAATTTAAAAGGGTGCGGGAAAATACCGTTTTTTAATCCCAAAAAACAAAAAAATTACGGTTTTTGATTTTTCCCACCCCCCCATTTTTTCTTACAGCACCCCCTTTTAAAATTTTAAAAACAGCAATTCTTTTTTTCACCAAGGTAAATTGAAAGGGGCAAAAAATCCCTTTTTATTACCCCAAAAACATAACATTACGTGTTTTTTGATTTTCCCAAAACCCCCCAAAAAGGGCCCAAAAATTGTTAAATTGACGAAAGATCCACGAAATCAAAACAGAAATTTCAAAAATTCCCCACAGCTGAATTAAAAGGTCCCCAAAAATTACCTTTTATTAAAACCAAAACAAAACAGTTAGGGTTTTTTTTTGACTTTTGCGCACCCAGCATTGTTCATTGACGCAAACCCAAACGTAAATCTAAAAACACAATTCTTATTCACCCCCGGTAAATTTTAAAAGGTGAAAAAAATCCCTTTTATTATACCAAAACATAACAGTTACTTTTTTTTTTTTTGATTTTTTGCCACCCACATTTTTCCCATTGAAGCAGACCACGAAAATCAAAAAAACAGAAAAATTCATATTCACCACAGGTAAAAATTAAAAAAGGTGCAAAAAAAAACCGTTTTTTATACCAAAACATAACGATACTTTTTTTTTTGGGAATTTTTTTGCCATCCAAAATTTGTTGATGGGACCCCTTGCAGTTAAATTTGAATCCAAAATTTTTTGGTTTTTGGTTTTAAGGGAAAATTTGAAAATTTAGCTGTAAATTTTGGCCTTTTTTAAAAAGAGATTTTTAAAAAACAAATTCCATACCTTCCCCAAATTTTTATATTTTTTAACATGGAGCGAAATGCAGGTGGAAAAGCGAGAAAAGGGGGGGGTAGCCATGGAGGAAAGAGGTCCCCGGGGGGAAAAAAAAAAAGGTGCCCCTTTTCCAGTGCGGCGACAACACCATCCCACCCGGATCGCAGTTCCCGGGACCGTCGGGCCTGTCATCGCGGGGGTCGGGGCCCTGAGAATCTAAGTTACGAACATCATCCCCAATTTTCCTTCATGGTTAAGGCAACCTGCATCTAGCAGTTTTACCTCCCGCCCTCGCAGCCCACGGCCACAATGGTCGTCATCAGCATCATACACCCGCCCCAACTTTTAAGCACCCAAATGTAAACCGTTGTACCCACCACTGGGGAAAAATTTCCATTGTCCCCCCGGACCCTTTGATGAAAAAATGGGGGTTTGGGGGTTAAAAAGGCATTTTTTAAAAAAATAAAGAGATGATTTAATCTGCTCTAGCCCCCCCCGGGGGGTTTTTTGATGCAAATCAGGGGGGGGGGGTAAAGGGAAGCCGGCCCAATCGGAAAAAAAATCCCGGGCGGGGGAAAACCCCCTTGCAGTGCCCCTTTTTGTAGCCCCAGCTTCTGGTGCGAAATCGGGAAAACGACCAAGTCCCCTGTTTTGGGAATGATGATGGGGACAACATTGGCGGACCCACCCGGGGTCTTTCCCGCAAAATTTTGCTTGTGAGCGCTTCATCAGGGGACAGGAGGAAGGGTAGTGCAATAGGGCCCCCCCCAAACAAAAAGGGAGAGGGCGGTCGCAAAAAGCCCGCTGATATGTTTCCCGCCAGCCCGGTCAGCGAAAACCCCTGCTCCTCGCTTTTTTTTTTCGCCGTAAAAAAAGGTCCGGGACCTCTCAGCCGGGCCTTTTTTTAGAAAGGGCCCTTGATTCCCCCCAGGGGTGTCATTTGCCCCCTTTTTGGCCGAAAAACCCCCATAAGTGAGGAAAAGAACCAAAAGGGTTACCCCCAACCAACTTTCCCTAGTCACATGCAGCGAACCCTTGATTAAAAATGGGGGGAAAACATTTGGGCCCAAAAGGGGGCCCAGACCGACCCCGGGGGGCCTCCAACCACTTTTCACACCCTCTTCTCCCCTCCTCCGCCACCACCAAGCTTTTCCTTTCGCCCAAAGTCTCTCAAGTCATGATCGGGGATCACCTCCGCTTTAACCTCCACCGTCGCCCAAAATAAACCCCCAGCACCACCAGAGACCCATCCTACCCCTTTTCCCTTCCCCCAGTTTGACGACCTGCACGCCGTAAAAGGGGGTCAGTTTTAGCAGCCGCCCTTTTTTCGCCAGGTTTTTTGGGGGCAGAAAAAAACACCCTTTTAAAACCCCAAACCAAACCCAAAGGGCCCAAAAACCCGAATTTCCGGGATTGCCAAAGGGTTTTGGGCCCTTGGGAAAAGTTGCCCTTTCCCCTCGGTTTTTGGGGCACAGAAAGGGGTTTCCCCCACTCATGGCCCTCGGGGCCCGCCCCATAAACCAAAGCCGGCAGGCATTTCTTTTTCCGAAAAAACCGTTTCCCCGCCCTGGCCAGCCCCGGGGTTTTCTAAAAAAATTTTAACGCGTTGTCTGCATCTTTTTGTCCCGGGGGAAAAAATCCATCTCCCCCACCGGGCACTGGGCTGTAAGCACGGCCAAGGCCGCTATAAACTCTTTTGGGCAGTCACTGGGTGAGCTGGGGGGGATGTTTTTCTGGGGGTGAAAGGTTGGGGTCTCCCGGCTCGGCACACGCTCTTTAAAACCGCCCGGGATGGGCAGGGCTCTTTCCCCCAAGGTCCCTGGTGGCATCACGTGCCGAGAAAAACCCGGCCGGTTGAAATTAAAACTGTCTTTGGAGACCGTCCAACAAAAGGTCAGGGGGCTGTGGACGGCTCTCCCAAAAAAGAGACCGAGCGTGGTGGGTGAAAAAAAAGGGAAAAAAAACCCTTTTTGCCCGGGGAAGGTGGTTTTGCGATAACGGCGAAAACTGTGGCCGCCCTTTAAAATCGGTAGGGTGGGCAATCCCTTTTCCCGGCCCCAAATTTTGAAAACCCTTTTCGTCCCGAAAATTTCAAAGAGGGTACCCCGGGGGCTCGGGCTGCCTGCTGAGGGGGTCGAAATCCCCCAAGTTGCCCCTTCCCGTTCGAAACCCCGCTTCGTCCCGCCCGGCTGGTTGCAGCGTCGCTCCCGGGCCCCCTGTCAACCTCTCAATTTTTTGATGGGGGCAACAAAGCTGGAATTTCCCCCCTCCACTGCTCCCGCCCAAATTTTTGGGGAAACAGCGCAATGCCATTTACCAGTACGAAATGGGCACATGGGCCCGGCAAGCAGCGGTTTCACCCCCGGGGGGGTTTTAGCCACCAGAGTGGAGGGCCCCCCCTTAAAGAGCCTGCACCAAACCCTTTCCAGTTTTGAAGAAGCCACCAAAATGGTCATGCGGGCAAATGCCCCTTTTCAGCATGGAAATTTTGGTGATCTTTGTTTTGGAACGATCCCTTGGACAATCTGAAACAACAGGTCCCCCCAGCGACGGAGGGGGAGACGGGAAAGATGGGGGACAAAGGGGCCTTTCTCTCCGTTAAAATTTCCCCAAGGGCCCGCATTTTTAAAAATTTTATCGGTCCCCATTGGCAATTTGGTTTGGGGCCAAAATAGTGCCCAAAGGGAGCCAAACAGCTCCCCTGGGGGCATAAACTCAGGCAAGTCAGGGCTGTGTTTTAAGCTGTGCCGGGGGCAGCGGAGGAGGAGGGGGAAAGGGAAACCCAAAACACCCATTTCCCACTCCCTGCCTTGGAAAGAGGTTGGTGCGGGAAAAAGAGGCGGAGGAGGGAAATTGGGAAAATCAGGTTTTCTAGGGGCCCCCACCCAAGGGTTGGGAAATCAAGGCTCCATCTTTTCCCCCATGAAATGCTTGGATGCTCCATTTTTCCCCCAAAAATTTAAATTCCCCCGCATTAAAAACCATCAAAAAGAAAAACAGTTAAGGGTGGCCACCCCCCGGGAAACCCCCGGTTTCAAAACAAATTTTCAAACCCTTCCTTCCACCCCACCAAAAAAGAGATAAAATGCAGGAAATGGAGAAAACCCTTTCGATTTATCAAAAAAGGAGACATCTGTTGCGTCTTTCTTTTCCCTTCCCCCCAAATGTCAGGTGGAAACAACATCAGGGAAAAGGGACAGCAGTTTAGTGCCAAGTAGGCCCTTTTCGGCAACCCGCAGGCAAGGGTTTTGGGAGAAGCCTAATGGGGGCCCTCTGGCAATCTTTTTTTACCACCTCCCCCAACGCATGCAATGCAGGCCCCCCACATCCCCAAAAACGAGATCGCTTAAGATCATGGGGCAAAGACTATTGCGTTCAATAACCGTTTTTTTGCATGTGTTTCCGGACCCCCAAAAAACTTCTGGGTATCCAAATGGAGAAAATGGGCCGAGGCTTTGTCACGCCCCTAGGGGGTGTCCCCTTCCCCCCCAGCACCAGCGTCATATCTGGCGGGCCTTCAGCACCCGCTGGAGGAGTCAAAAACAACAAACGGGGATCCGGCTTTCCACCCGATAATGTTTGGGCGTTTGACTTTCCTTTAAGATAAAATCAGGCATGGTCTCTGATGATTTGTTCCCCCCCAATTGCCGAGGTCCCCGATTAGTTGCCGGTCTATTTCACATTCCTTTTCAAACAAAATGGTCCTCTTAAATTTTTTTTTTAAAATGATCATTTCTTACTGAAATTTTTTATTCTCTTTTCCCAACAGTTCATTTTGCTGGGTTTTGCTGTGAGGAGACTGAAAAAGACAGAAAGGGTTTTCATAAAAACACCGTTTCCATTTACCCCTTTTATCGAAAGAAGTTTTCGCATTGCCATGGTTTTGGGGTTTGTTCGTGAGATACAGCTAAAATTTATGGTCCTTTGGAACGAAATTGGTTCAAAGGGGCATTTCCCCTCAAAATTTTTTAAATATGGCTGAAAAAGTCATATTTTTAATTTTTTTTGGGGTCATGTAGCTGTGAGAACAGCTTTAACGGGTCCTTTGGAACAAAATGTGGCTTTTTTAAGTGGCATTTCTCCTCAAAATTTTTAACAGGGGCTGTGAAGTCTTTTTTTATAATTTTTTTGGGTCATGCTGCTTTGAAATGCAGCAAACTACAGGCCTATTATAAAAAAAAATGTTGTTTCTAACGACATTTTTTCTTCCAATTGACCAAAGGGGCTCAAGGGTCATGTTTGAATTTTTGGGGGGGCATTTATTTTGAAAAGCAGCTACATAGGTCCTATTCAAAAAAATTTTTTTCAAATAGACATTTGTTCTTCAAAATTTGTCAAAGGGCTCAGGGGTCATTTTTAAAATTTTTTGGGGGGCATTTTGCGTGACATCAGTAAAAACTACAGGTCCTGTTCTAAAAATTTTTTTTTCTAATAGACATTTTTTTCTTCCATTGTCCAAAGTGGTAAGGGGCAGTTTTTAAATTTTTTGGGGGATTTTGCTGTGACATGAGCTATACTACGGGTCCATTCAAAAAAGTTGTTTCAAACGACATTGTTCTTCACAATTGTCAAGAGGGCTCAAGGGTGATGGGGGGCGTCAAAACGGGAATGGGAGGCACTGTTTAATGACACATTTTGCAAAATGACTTTTTTTGCAAAATCTTTAACATACATCAACCCCGTATTGAGACAACCCATTTAATACAAAAAAAAAAGAGAAACAAAGACTGGTGGGATTCCATCCTTTTTTAAAAATGTGTTTTTAAAATTTAATTACAAAAAAACTTGCATGAAAAAAATAGCGGAAAAAAAAAATTCCCTCTAATTGTAAAGGGAGTACAGGAAAACTTGACCAAGTGGTTATTAAAGGGGACAGGAGTAGGGACCCACGGCAAGAAAAAGTACAGAAAACAATTTCCCCAGCCTTGTTTTAAAAATGAAAAAAGTATGCCAAAAAAAAGGGCACCTGGGTGTAACAGGAGCTTAACCACCCTCTTTCCAAGTAAGCCAAGGGCCCCACTCATATGGGGGGGCAAGCGCTCCCAGGTCTTGACTGTTACTGAGGAAGGCGGATTCTCACACTTCCCCTTCCGCACTCTGCTTCGGGGACGACAGTTTTCGTTGCTGCTTTATCAGGGCTTTTAAACCCCGGTTTAATAGATGACGGACGCCCGCCGGGGTTCACCCCCACCACTGAAATCCGGGCCCGGGGCAGCTTGGCACCGGACGTTTATTTAAATTCCCGTTCAAAAAAAATGGTGGTTGAAAAACTCCTTTTTCCGGGACTTTTTAAACTGGGGTTAGACAGGTTTAATGGTCATACTGTGGCCCAGGAAAGATAAGTTAGGTCCATTCAACTAAAAAGGTGGTTAAGACTCCTTTTGTGGCACATTTTAAATCTGGGGTTCATGCAGTTTGGGGGTCATGCTCTTCCAGGAAGGGGTATTCAATGTCCATTCAAGTAAAAGGTTCAAATCATACTGCCTTCTGGCACTTTTTTTAAAATTTGGGGATGCAGGTTAAGTGTCATCTGTGGTACAAACAGGGTAGTGAAAAGGTCGTGCTTTTTTTTTGTGACTTTTTTTAACCAATGGTTGCCTAAAATGTACCGTATCCATTTTACTGTTTTGGATTTAATTTCGCTTCTCCCGCCTTGTTTGGGTGTAAAAATGAAAGGGGTTTGTTGCCTTCCCATAACTTAATGGTCATCGCTCATAAAGATGCCCTAAACGAAAAAAACCAAACGATGCGGCCCCACTATCGACTAACGATCGATCTATAGCCCGCAATCGCTCAACACTAATACCCCAAATTTGTGACGAAAAGTGGGTTTTACAGTGTACCAGGCTCGCAGTTTGAAAAACCCCCATACAAGGGGCCTTTAATGGTGAAAAAATGTGCCAGCCCTCTGCAACAATGTGACAAAATATGTTTCATCTTATGCTCACAGGGGACGTTTTCTATAAGTTTTGACTTTCCCTTTTGTTTCTGATCTGGGCCCCACCGCCATGATGACTTCTCCCGGCCACTTGTCCCTGGAGATTTAGACACAGATATCTTAGAATCCACATTTTTTCAGCACCTCACTCCCTGACCCCCAGGCTATATGGGGTCCATTTAGGCAGGCAGGGTTTAGGCTATAGGGGGCCCCAGATAGGCCAGGTTTAGGTAGGCAATAGCGTGCCCACATAGGCAGGGTTTAGGCAGCTATAGGGCCCCATATAGGCAGTCAAGCAGGGTTTAGGTAGAGTATATGGCCCTGTATAGACAGGCAGAGTTTAGGTAGCTATAGGGCCCCATATAGATAGGCAGTTTATGTAGCAATAGGGCCATATAAGTAAGCAGACAGGGTTTAGGTAGCTATAGGGGCCATATATGTAGGCAGGCAGGGCTTAGGTTAGGCTATAGGGGCCCCATACCGGCAGGCAGGGCATAGGATAGGCTATAGGGGCTATATATAGGCAGGCAAGGCATAGGGTAAGCTATAGGGGCTACATATAGGTAGGCAGGGCATAGGGTAGGGTATAGGGCCAAATATATAGGCAGGCAGGGCTTTGGGCAGGCTATAGGGGCTATATAGACAGGGTATTGGGGGGCTATATACAGGCAGCCAGGGCTTTGGGGGGCTATATATAGGCAGGCAGAGTTTTAGGGGAGCTATATATAGGCAGGCAGGCAGGGCT
Organism: Phyllomedusa bahiana; assembly: GCA_025379985.1. Taxonomy (NCBI): domain Eukaryota; kingdom Metazoa; phylum Chordata; class Amphibia; order Anura; family Hylidae; genus Phyllomedusa; species Phyllomedusa bahiana. Next base: position 41,619 of record JAODAL010011116.1, on the reverse strand, counting down.
TTTGGGAGGCTATATATAAGCAGGCAGGGCTTTGGGGGGTTATATATAGGCAAGCAGGAATTTGGGGGCTAAATATAGGCAGGGCTTTGGGGGGGCTATATATAGGCAGGCACGCAGGGCTTTGGGTAGGCTGTATTTAAGCAGGCAGGGCTTTGAAGGGGCTATATATAGGCAGGCAGGGATGTGGGGGGATAAATATAGGCAGGCAGGGCTTTGAAGGGGCTATATATAGGCAGGCAGGACTTTGGGGGGCTAAATATAGGCAGGGCTTTGGAGGGGCTATATATAGGCAAGCAGGACTTTGGAGGGCTATATATAGGCAGGAAGGGCTTTGGGGGAGCTATATATAGGCAGGCAGGGCTTTGAGGAGGCTATATATAGTCAGGCAGGGCTTTGGGGGCTATATATAGGCAGGCAGGACTTTGGGGGGGCTATATATAGACAGGCAGGGCTTTGGGGGGGCTAAATATATAGGCAGGCAGGGCATTGGGGGGGGCTCTATTTTTAGCAGGCAGAGCTTTGAGGGGGGGGGGGGGCTACATATAGGCAGGCAGGGTTCACTGATATAAAAAAAAATAAGAAATCACTTACTCACCTGTCCCTCGCTCCCTTGCAACTCAGCTCCCGGCCAGTCTGTGCTCGGCGAAGGCGGCACGATGATGTGACGTCATTGCGTCGCCCACGTCAGCACTGTGGGCCGGCACCTGCTAGGCTTAACACCGGACAGTCTTGCCTTTGAATGCTCGGGTCAGAGGACCTGGGTGTTCAGAGGCAGGATGTGCCATGCCCCGTAGCTGAAATACTGGAGTAGCAGACGTGTTAGCAGTTGCCCCCCTAAATGCCCGGGCCCCGTGGCAGCTGCTACGTCTGCTACCCTGGTAGTTACGCCCCTGATCAAAGCAATTTCTTTTCAGAGCAGATTTCCTAACAGTGTCTTGTACACTGTATGTCCCCCCAAAACTGCAGCAAGGAACTTTTGGGCACAGAATCAAATTTTCAGCAAGAAACCAGTATATCAACACGATTTCTTTTGAGAGCAGATTTCCTAACACTGCCCCCCCAAAACAGGATCAATAAACTTTTGGGCAATCAAAATAAAGATAGGAAAATGCAGTCAGCAATATCAAAATCCCTAACTATTATTGTCTAGGATTCCCTAATCTTGCTCTATCCCAACCCTAACTAATCTATCTAGCAGCTTTTCCTTTATGAAATTGCTGGGTAATGGTGTATCTGTCTGCTTTGAAACAAGCACAGCAGAGAGAGCAATGTGTTCAATTCACAGTCCCTAATAGTAATGGCATTCACCAGGAAATACAGTGACATACATAAAACAGGGTCATGTGATATTAGCAGCCAATGAAATCCCTACACCCTCAGTGGTGACATTTTCGACCCCCCTCCCCTCTGTGCTCTGCACTGATTAGTCAAATAGTATCCAAAAAATAGGAATCTTACAAGAGAACAAAGAGTGGCTTTTAATGACTATATTTACTATTTTTCCATAGGCAGACTTAAACTCTATCAGTTCTCAATCTATAAAGCACTAAAATGTAATTTTTATTAATGTATAACACTTAACCTCGATGCACACTATTAAAACCTGGTTTTCTAACCTCTCAGTTGTCCCTTTCTAATTGTGAAGGAATAACTCCTTTTCTAATAACATTCTGGTGTAACACCACCTATTTTAAAAGGGAACCCTATATATACACAGTGATTTACTAACTCCAAACAGGAATCCAAAACATCTTACTTGGGCAGTCATCCTTAATCTGATGGACATAAAAGATTTAAGGTTTCCTTGTGAGACCCTCTGCAGCGGGTAACACAGTAGAAAGAGGTAGGAAATCACAAATTAAAATATCATGCCTGACCTCCCCAACATGTTTTACCAACTAAATGGCTGCCCTCCAAATGTACAGGAAGCAGCTTAAAGTCAGTGAAAATGTTGCTATCGCAAGTCTTGATAACGATTTTTTACCCAATTAAATCACTCAACACTACCTACAACCTAAGATGAGGCCTTACGTCTTCTGTGTAGGTCACATAAAGGCAATGTTGGTATCATTGGCTCCCAGCTGGGTCTCAGCTACGTTCTGATACGAAACAACACTTTGCCGAGAGGTTAATTATGGCTATTCACCGTATCTCCCCACCCCTGGGTCAGAGAAAGAAAGGAGACACATGAAGGTGTACATCTCGTTCTCTGGTTTTAAAATATGGGACCGGTACGTGAGTGTGACGTGCAGTACTTTCATAATTGTTTATGAAATACCAAGTCCAGACCGGGTGGTGCAGCCTTTCAATCAACTTCAAACCGTCTGACTACTGGTGCATTGTTCTCCAAGTTGTCTGTGGAACTTATGCAATGGACAATGAAATTCCTTAGAGGCAGGGCCCCCTGTTGAAGGCTTGCTTCCTATCTTGATTGAGAGTATTTGACTTTCCCTGACCTCTCATGACCCAGTGATCGACTCGAATCAAATTATATTCCATATTTATCACAACTAGTGTAGATGGTGAGCTAGTAGACTGACTGATAAGAAGATTTGGAGGTTAGGTAAATCTGGTTGTAGAGAAGGGTGACTTACAGTGTTCATTGTAAGATGCCACTAAAGCAGTATATGTTGAGTGTATTAGTAGGCTGGGAGTACTTGTGGAGTCTGCTAAATGTATGAAAGACAAATCTGCCAGTTTAGTAGCCTATTGAAGGTAAGCAGAGGTGTGACTATTAAAGGTAAGCAGAGGAGAAGCATTAGTTACATTATTTCTGGAGAGGCTGATGATGATCCTTGTCCAAGTTGGCCAGTAGATTGCTGTAGTGAAGTCTTTTTGCCCTGAGAGCTGAAGTATAGCAAGGAAACTAAGACCTACAGTGAAGGAAATAATTATTTGATCCCTTGCTGATTGTGTAAGTTTCCCACTGACATAGACATGAACAGTCTATAATTTTAAGGGTAGGTTCATTTTAACATGGAAAGATAGAATATCCAAAATAAATTCCAGAAAATCACATTGTATACATTACATAAATTTATTTGCATTTTGCTGAGACAAATAAGTATTTGATTCCCTACAAACCATTAAGAGTTCTAGCTCCTACAGACCAGTTAGATGCTACTAATCAACTCGTTACCTGCATTAAACACAGCTGTCTTAAATAGTCACTGTTAAAAAAGACTCCTGTCCACAGACTCAGTCAGTCAAACTCTTACCTCTAAAACATGGACAAGACCAAAGAGCTTTCTAAGGATGTCAGGGACTAGATCATAGAGCTGCACAAAGCTGGAATGGGCTACAAAGCCATAAGTAAGACACTGGGTGAGAAGGAGACAACTGTTGGTGCAATAGTAAGAAAATGGAAGTAATACAAAATGACTGTCAATCGACTTTGATTAGGGGCACCATACAAAATCTCACCTCATGGGGTGTCTTTGATCATGAGGAAGGTGGGAGATCAGCCTAAAACTACACTGGGGGTGGGACTTGTTAATGATCTCAAGGTAGCTGGTAGCATAATCACCAGGAAAACCATTGGTAACACATTACGCCGTAGTGGTTTAAAATCCTGCGCAAGGTCCCCTGGCTCAAGAAGGCGCATGTGCAGACCAATCTGAAGTTTGCCAATTAACACCTGGATGATTCTGTGAGTGATTGGGAGATGGTGCTGTGGTCAGATGAGACAAAAAGAACATGTTTGGAGGAAGAGAAATGATGCCTATGACCCAAAGAACACCTTCCCCATTGTCAAGCATGGAGGGGGAAACATTATGTTTTGGGGGTGTTTCTCTGCTAAAGGCACAGGACTACTTTACTGCATCAATGAGAGAATGGATGGAGCCATGTACCATAAAATCCTGAGTGACATCCTCCTTCCCTCCGCCAGGATATTAAAAACAGGTCGTGGCTGGGTTTTCAAGACAATTACTCAAAACATGCAGCCAAGGCAACAAAGGAGTGGTTCAAAAAGAAGCACATTAAGGTCATGGAGTGAACTTAATCCCATAGAAAACTTATGGAGGGAGTTGAAGTTCCAAGTTGCGAAGCGACAGCCTCAAAATCGTAATGATTTTGAGATGATCTGCAAAGAACAATGGAGCAAAATTCCTTCTGACATGTGCGCAAACCTCATCATCAACTATAAAAAAGTCTGACTGTTGTGCTTGCCAACAAGGGTTTTGCCACCAAGTATTAAGTCTTGTTTGCCAGAGGGATCAACAAATGACCACCACAAAGTGACTGAAAAATACTCCTATTCTATTTCTGAATAAAGATCAATATACAAAGAGCAATATTACCTCCACACAGTGATCATATAGTGGTAGACACCAGGGTACACAAGCTCTGAATAGATAATATTACTACCATATATTGATCATATAGTGGTAGACACCAGTGTACACAGACTCTGCAGACTGTATGTTACCACCATACAGTGAACATATATTGATAGATACCAGTGTTCACAGGCTTTGCTGAATGTATTTTACCACTATACAGTGACCATATTCTGATAGACACCAGTGTGCACAGGCTCTGAAGACTGTAAACACATAAGTTTTAGGCTTTGGCTCACCTTCCTTCGTTCATCAAGTGCATCTATTCCACCTGTTTCAAGCGCCGCTGCATCCTTCCTTGCTTGGATTGAACAGCCCACGACCAAACGGACCTCCCATCAGCAAAAACAAAAACAAAAAGGAACCGAAGAATTCCTCCAATCCAGCTTTCGGTGTAAAAAACGGCATAATTTATTAAGGATTCGGTACAAAAGGGATAAAATACAGTTAGCGAGGCAGAGCTAACGCGTTTCGGGCATATTGCATATTGCCCTTGTTCACAGCATAACACAAATCTAACAACTGCGCGAATATATACGTATATGGGCGTGTTTTCAAATGCTCAGTAACAGCGATACGTCATTTCCTGAATAAACAATTAGATTATGTGCATAGACTCGTTAAAAACAAAAACACAACATAACAATATAACATGCATGACTTAAACCTAATATATATATACAGTAAATCGTTACGATAATTGAGTCCGTTTGGGGCTCTGGTTTTCAACTCCCAAATCCAAAAGGCTTCTCGCATGCGGACCAAACGCTCCCAATCACCTCCTCTTGGGGGTTTAGCAACCTTTTCTATAACATGGAAACAGAAAGAAGTAAGTACGCCTGAATGTTCTTCTAAAAAATGTTTAACTGCGCCTGACTGGTGTACAGATTGTTTTTTAATCCCAGCCAAATGTTCATATATGCGCGTTTTAATTTTTCTTATACTGCTTCCTACGTATGATTTGTTGCATTCAGTGCAGTGTATTAAGTAAACCACATGGTGGCTATCACAATTGGCAAAACCCTTTACTTTGTAAACTTTATCTATATTATTATTATTATTATTATTAACATTTATTTTAAAGCTCCATTGATTCCATGGCGCTGTACATTTGAGGGGGGGGTCACATACATGATATGTCAAGTGAGTACAATAGTGACAATGAATGACGTATAACTGGTACAGAGGGAGAGAGGACCCTGCCCGCGAAGGCTTACAATCTACAAGGAGGAGGGAAGAGACAGGAGGTGAGGGACAGACATGTTTGTGGAGGAAGTAGTGACAGCAAGGTTATTGTAGGTTATAGGCAATCCTGAAGAGATGGGTTTTCAGGTTGCTTTTGAAGCTGGTGAGAGTGGCAGAGAGTCTGATGTGTTGGGGCAGTGCATTCCAGAGTGTGGGGAGAGTGCGAGAGAAGTCTTGGAGACTGTTGTGTGAGGAGCTGATAAGAGGAGAACAGAGAAGAAGGTCCTGTGAGGAGCGAAGATTGCGTGAGGGGAGATATCTGGAGATTTGGGCAGAGTTGTATGGAGGGGAGAGGTTATGGAGAGCCTTGTAGGTCATGGTTAGCAACTTGAAATGAATTCGCTGAGCTATTGGTAGCCAGTGAAGGGATTGACAGAGGGGAGAGGCAGAGGAGTAGCGAGGAGAGAGGTGGATAAGACGGGCAGCAGAGTTAAGGATGGTTTGGAGGGGAGCGAGAGTGCTAGATGGGAGGTCGCAGAGAAGGATATTGTAATAGTCAAGGCGGGAGATGACAAGGGCATGAACGAGCATTTTTGTGGTGTCGAAGTTGAGGAATGAACGGATGCGAGAGATATTTTTCAGGTGGAAGCGGCAGGCAGAGGTGAGGGTGTGGATGTGTGTGGTTTGAAGGATAGAGCGGAGTCGAGGATTACCCCAAGGCAGCGGACTTGCGGAACAGGTGAGAGTGTGCAGCCATTGACAGTGATAGAAAAATCAGGTGGAGGGATGGAGGGGGACGGTGGAAAGATGATGAATTCTGTTTGGTATTTGATCCAAATGTGGTTACTTTCTTTGTATACTGACATACATTGCACCTATTCCCTCCACAGGGGTGGAAGCCTTCTATTGAGAGCCATGTTTTTTTATTATTAATGGATTTACTAGAAAAGGCACTTTTAGATATTTGGTTTCCGATTGTTTGATTCCTTTTTGGTACACATCTCACTCCTTGTTCTATGATGCTGGACAAAATTTCATCTTGTCTTAGTATATTTAAATTTTTACAATTTTTTTTTTAATTTTCCAGTAATCAGAACTATAAGGAGTAGAGAAGGTAATTGGATTAAAGTTTTGCTGCAAATTTTTAGACCCAATTTTAACATCTCTGGGTTTTAATAATTGTTCTTGTGTTCTCTTTTTTGCTTTGATTTTAGCTTTTGTAATTTGTTTATTTGTGTATCCTCTTTGTATTAATCTTTCAGTTAATACTTTCACTTCTTTTTCATAATCCTCTTCCTCCGAACAAGCCCTGCGTGCTCTTATTAACTCTCCCACAGGTATGGCATTTAACGTATGCATAGAATGGTTACTGTCTGCTCTTAAAAGCGTATTACTGCTAATTGGCTTACGATATAATCTTGTTTTTATTTTCTTATTATCTGCATCGCCTTCTAGTTCCGAATCAAGAAATGGAATTTTTATTTTTTCGACAGTATGTGTAAAATGCAAATTAAAATAATTGCCATTTACATACGTGATAAACTCTGGTATGGACACCAATTCATTTTTTAGAAGAACATTCAGGTGCACTTACTTCTTTCTGTTTCCATGTTATAGAAAAGGTTGCTAAACCCCCAAGAGGAGGTGATTGGGAGCGTTTGGTCCGCATGCGAGAAGCCTTTTGGATTTGGGAGTTGAAAACCAGAGCCCCAAACGGACTCAATTATCGTAACGATTTACTGTATATATATTAGGTTTAAGTCATACATGTTATATTGTTAAGTTGTGTTTTTGTTTTTAACGAGTCTATGCACATAATCTAATTGTTTATTCAGGAAATGACGTATCGCTGTTACTGAGCATTTGAAAACACGCCCATATACGTATATATTCGAGCAGTTGTTAGATTTGTGTTATGCTGTGAACAAGGGCAATATGCAATATGCCTGAAACGCGTTAGCTCTGCCTCGCTAACTGTATTTTATCCCTTTTGTACCGAATCCTTAATAAATTATGCCGTTTTTTGCACCGAAAGCTGGATTGGAGGAATTCTTCGGTTCCTTTTTGTTTTTGTTTTTTCTGAAGACTGTACATTACCTCCACACAGTCACCATCATAGTGGTAGATACCACTGTACACAGGCTCTCCAGACATATGTGATTTCACTGATGGATCGTCCACTTGCTCTTTTCTTCTGCATCGGATCCAGATCACCATCATGACTTCTCACGGCTACCACTCATTCCTGCAGATTTGTACTCAAATATCTTAGAATCCTTACTTTTGAAGCACCTCACTCACCGCCCCCCCACCCCTGTACACACTTCCCAAGGGTGGGAGAGCAGGTACGGGCAAAAGCTTAAAGGCATCTTCTCTTAGGAGGTAGGAAGAAACAGATGAATAATCCCTTGGACATTGTCGTCCAGCTATGTCCTGAAACCCTTAGAATCCGATGATCAGGGAGGTAGGAACGGGCTTCCGGTTGAGAGGAAGGTAGGGCCACAGGTATGTGGGTAGGTAGGCAGACCTTGAATAGGTAGTTTGACCCCCATTAGATAGGAAGGTAGATCCTAAATAAGTTGTTAGGCCCCAGGTATGTGGGCAGTAGATTGGTCCCAGGTAATTATGTAGATCACAGGTAGGTTGACAGGCAGTTGTTAGGCCCCAGGTAGGAAGGTAGGCTACAGGTAAGTAGGTAGATTGACCCTAAGCAGGTAGGCAGTAGTTAAACCTCATTTAGGTATGTAGTAGATAGGCCCCCATTTAGTAATGTATACCAAAGGAAGGCAGAATAGCCTTAGGTAGGTAGGCAAGAAGTAGCTGGGCCCAAGGTAGGTAGGCAGGATAAAGGCCCAGAGAGGTAGGTAGGCAGCAGTTAGACCCCAGATAGTTAGGTTGCAGATAGGCCCAAGGTAGGTAGGCCATAGATAAATAGGTAGATTGGCCATAGATAAGTAGGCAGTATTTAGGCCCCTGGTAGTTAAGTAGGCCACAGGTAAATAGGTCCCAGTTAGGTAGGTAGGCTATGGGTAGGTAGGTAAATAATCCCCAGTAGGTCCACATTAGATTTAAAAAAAATACCTTCTCTTGTTCCTCCCACGAGTGTCAGGCTGGGTTTCTCCAAGTACCTCTATAGTTTCTCCCTATGGCGACGGGTCTCTTAGCAGCTGCTACTGCTGCTATGGTGGTAGTTATGTCACTGTTCCCTGTTAATGTTGTATTCCTGAAGCGTATAAATAACAGCACCACCTACTGAAAATGTGACTATTAAGCTTTCATGACTCTCTTGAGATCTGTAGCCATCAAGATTGTTGTGCCTATGTATGAGAAGAGCTGAGCAAATCTGATATGTTTGAATAATATAGAACTGCAATCGTCTCCTTTAGAGGGAAACTTCTTGGGTAGAAGCTCCTGCATGTGGTACAGTGACAGGCTTCAATTTTGATGTCTTCAAACATCTGTAGAAATAAACATCTTATTTATTGATAAAAAAACTAGAGAGGGGGAAATTTCTAAAAAAATTTTCGTTGGTCACTTCGCCGAATTTTTCCAAAAAAAATAAATTGGTCCGAATTACTTCGGCATGAATCGCTTAAAAAGCAGCTATTCAGGCTCCAGGCCCAGGGTGCTGTAGAACGTTGTTCCATATTAAAAATATGAAAGGGGAGCTTGTTTGGTTTTTCATAAATGTTGTGTTTTAGTATGACACCAGATGCTCCCGCCGCTTTTAAAAATCGTTTCACAAAAAATTCCCGGGGGCACTTAGAGGGCAAAATGAAAAAAAAACTCAAGGGGGGAATTACCCTGAAAAAGTCAGCCAGAAAAACGGGAAAAAAACACTAGGGTGGGGAACATAGGGGAACAGAGTTTGGGGGTGACGGGGGGCAGCCACAGCAGCATGAGTCAGGCAGTGGCCAAGAATTCGGAGGTGGCAAAACACGAGGAAGCCACGGGTGGCACAAGACTGAGAGCGGAGGGTCACGGGGGAAAAGCGTAGAGGTCAGGCAGTGCACAAGACTTTATGGAGGCGGCAAAAAAAGAAGGCCCCAAGTGGCACAACACAACATTTGTAGGTCAGGGCGGCAGCTATGAGGTCAGGCGGGGCACAAAGCTTTAGGAGGCGGCAAAAATATTAGGCCACAAATGGCACAATCACACATGTGGGGGTCCGCGGCGGGGAAATAGTCGGGGCAGTGGCACATACATTCTGGAGGGCAAAACAGTATTACCACAAAGTGGAAAAAATGATACAATGTGGATCACGACAGCAGCAAATGAGATAGGCAGTGGCCAAGACTTTCTGGAGGGGGAAAAAACAAAATTAGCCAGAGTGGCCCAATCACACAGGGGGGAGGTCAGGGCGGCAGAAAAACGGGAGGGGAAAAATTCGGGGGCCAAAAGAAGGCCACAATGGAAAATTAAAATGGGAGGCCGGCCAAAAAAACAGGTAATTTAGGGGGAAAAACAGATTGGACAAAAATCAACGTGTAGGTCACGGGGCCAGAAGGATCAGGCATGGCACAAGACATTCGGGAGGGGGGCAAAACAGTATTGGGCCCACGGGGGCCCCAACCAAAGTGGGAGGTCCGGGGCAGCATATAAATCAGGCAGTGGAAAAATGACATTCTTGGGGGTGCAAAACGGGGAGGAACCACAGAATCACAATACTGAGAGGGGAGTCACGGCGGCAGCAATGAGGCGGGAATGCACAATGACATTTGGAGGCGGAAAAAACAGTATTAGGCCACAGAGGGCACAATCAACAGTGTGGGGGTAGGGCCCCGGCAGCATAAAAGATAGGCAGGGCACAATGACTTTCTGGAGGCGCAAAACATTTTAGGCCACAGGTGCCAAAAATGAACAGGTGGGGGTCACGAAAGCAGCAGCATGAACAGGAGGCACAATGACTTTTGGAGGGGCAAAACAGATTAGGCCCAGAGTGCACAATCAACAGTGTGGGGTACGGGGGCGCAGTAAGACGGGCAGGGGGGGGGGAAACAATAAAATTCTGGAGGCGGCAAACATATTAGGCCCAGAGGGGGCACTAACAGTGGGGAAAGGTACGCGGCAACAGAGAGATCAGGGGGAAAAGTTTGGGGCCCAAAACAATGGACAACCCCCTGGGGGGCACCAAAATAGTAAGGGCCCTTCCGGGCCGGGGGCCCCCACAAATCACAATGTGGAGGGGTCACGGGGAGCAATGGGGTCGGCTTTGCACAATGACATTTTGAGGGGCCGGGGCCCAAACCCTAACGGGGGTAAGGGGGCCCCTTCAGAGGGGCACAACCACAGTGGGAGGCCGGCGGCCCCCAACAGAAATGGGGCAGAAAGTGGCCAAGAAATTTGGGGCCCGGCCAAACGTATAAAGTCCCCCGGAAAGGTGGAAAAACAAAACCACAAAAAATGTGGGGGGGTCACGCGGCAGCAGTGAGTCGGGGCAGGGGCACAATACATTCTGGGGGGGAAAAAACAGGAGGAAGCCCAGAGGGGCACAATGACTGAGAGCGGGGTCACGGCGGCAGCGCATGAGGCAGGCAGTGGCACAATGACTTTTCTGGAGGGGCAAAACATTTAGGCCACGTGTGGCAAAAAATTTCACCCAAAAGTTTTGGGTGGTCACGGGGGAAAAAAACCCCCCGGGGGTAAAAGGGGATAAAGGCAGTGGCCAAAACCCAATGACATTCGGAGGGGAAAAAACAGTTTTAGGCCCAGAGTGGCACAAAAAACAGTGTGGAGGGCCCCGGGGGACATGAGCGGGCATGGAAAATTCGGGGGCCCAAAATTTTGGCCCACAATGGAAAAAAAATTATTGGGGAGCGGTCCCCCCAAAAAACAGTTTAGGCCACGAGGGGCAAACACAAGTGTGGAGGTCAGGGCCCGGGGCCCGGGGAAAATAATTTGAGGTTAAAAAGGGGGCCAAAAATGGCCAATGACAACTGGAGGCGGCCAAAAAAAGGGTAATTTAAAAAATTTAGCCCCACAAGTGGACAATCACACAGTGTGGAGTACGGGGCAGCATATGAGGTCAGGCAGTGGCACAATAATTTCGGGAGGCGGCAAAACATATTGGCCACAGAGGGGGCAAATCAACATTGGGGGGCACACACCCAGCACATGAGATCAGGCAGGGCACAATACATTCTGGAGGGGCAAAACAAGGAAGCCACAAAATTTGGGCAAATGACTGAGAGCGGAGGCACGGTGGAGCCATGAGGTCGGGCAGTGGCACAATGATTTTTGGAGGGGGCAAAACGGAGGAAGCCACAGAAGGGACAATTGACTGAGAGGGGAAGGTCACGGCGGCAGCAGCATGGGGCAGGCAGGGCACAATACACAGTGTGGAGGACAGGCAGAAAGCCACAGCCACATGAGGTCAGAAAGTGGCACAAGACCAGTGGGAGGGCACGGCGGGAGTCACGCAGCACATGAGTCGAGAGTGGCACAATAAAAATTTTGGGGGGTGGGCAAAACAGGGGGGAACCCACAGAGTGGCACAAGACAGAGCGGGGGCCGGGCGGGCAGCGCGGGGCGGCAGGGGGGCACAATGACACGGTGGGGGGATATGGCAGGAGTCACAGCAGAAAATGGTCAGAAGTGGCACAATGACATTCTGGGGTGGAAATACGGGAGGAACCACGATGGCCAATGATAAAGAGCGGAATCCGGGCGGCGCACATAGGCAGGCAGTGGCACAAGCACAGTGTGGAGGGACGGGCGGAAACCCACGCAGCATGGGGTCAGAGAGGGGCACAATGACATTCGGGAGGTGGCAAAACAGGGAAGCCACAGAGGGCACAATGGGAGCGGGGGTTTTCACGGCGGCAGCATAGAGGCGGGCAGTGGCAAAATGACATTCTGGAGCGGAAAAAAAGGAAAAAATAAAACAGTTTAGGGCCCCAAAAACAGGAGTGGCAAAATTTTGGAAAAACAGTTTAAAGGGGGCCAAAAACACTGGGGGGCAGGCGGCCCATAGGGATAGGCAGTGGCACAATGACATTCTGGAGGGGAAAAAACATATTAGCCACAAAAAAAAGGGGGAAACACACCAGGTGGCGGCACGGCCGGGGCCAAAACAATTTGAAAAAAACCCCCCCCGGGGGGGTGGCACAATGGTGGGGAAAATTTCGGAGGGGGAAAAAACAGGGGGAAGCCAAAAGGCACAATACGAGAGCGGGGGTCAGGGCGCAGCAGCATGAGGCAGGCAGTGGCACAATGACACAGTTGGAGGACATGGCAGCACCAAGCAGCAGCATGGGGTCAGACAGTGGACAAGCAAAATGGGGTGTCACGGAAACGCCACACAAAAGCATGGGGCCCATAGAGTGGCACAATACAGAGTGTTGAGGTGGGTGGCAATACAGCCCCTGGTAAAGAGGTGGTAGGAGAGGGAGAAACGGGCGCAAGTGTCCCCAAAGGCGGGGGCGGCATCAAATAGTGGCTGGGGGGATTTTGTTTGAACCCAGACTGACCCAAGGCATTGGTGTGTGGAACCCCGGGCCAATCCCGCCTGATTCACTTGAAAAAGGGGTCATTTTGTCCACATTTCCCGGGGACAAGGGGTTTTCTCCGGGGGGTAACAGGGCCCCCTCCGCACTGAACACCGCTCGTGCCACCTCTTGGCCGGGCAGGACAGCTTCTCCATGCAAACTCGGCAAGTTGGGGCCCCCACACACCCAGTTTGGCCCCCCCGTAGTCCAGCGGATCTTCTAACTGAGGTGGCAGGTGCTGCCAAAAGGCCCCACCGTTGGTTCAGGGACTGCCCCAAAGCCCTCTGGGCTGCTGCTGGGATCCCCCTCCCACTGGGGGTGAAGGAAGCTGCTCATCAGTGACCCGACTTGGGTTTTACTAGATGGAGCTGGTACTGCCCACCCCCCCCCCCCCCTTTTCCCCCCAGCCCCCCGGGGCAGTAGTCTGACGCTGGGAACCCCCCGGTCAGACCTGTCAAGGAGGGACATGCCGAATAAGCAGCGGCCACTGAACGGGGTTTTTCCCTATATATTTGGTTTGTTTTCCCCTCAATAGCTGGGAAAAAGGGCCCCATTTTGGACCGGGGGCGAGGTCCAAAAAGGGTGGAGAGCCCGAAGTCATCCCTCTGCCCGGGTGTGCTATTCGGGTGTCACTACCAGGCAAATAAGCATGCTGCGGGCCTCTGCCAATGATCCCAGGGGCCCCTGCCCCATTCCACTGTATACTGCCACGGTGCTTGGGGTTTATCGCCTTGTCTTCCTCATCTCCATCCACCTCCCCCAGCTCTCCTCCCTTTTTTGTCACCTGGGTAAAAAATCCATCATTTTTACCAGACAATTTTCTGCTCCAATTCCCCCTCCCCCTCCCCCATTTTAGTCCCCACCGGGCTCTTTTGGCCCCCGAGATGTAGTGCCACGCTCCAGCCCCTGCCCAACAATTTTTCGCTCTGTTTTCCCGGACATAAGCAGTGGAAGACGTTATTCATCCGTAAGTCCTGGCGACTGACAAATAATTCGCCTCCTCGAAGGTCAACAACGGCAGGTGCACGCATGACTGCCATGCTGAATCAAAGTTTTACAGGGGGTACTTTTGTCGCCTGGATCATCAAAAAATCGTTAATGGCCTTTCTTGTTCATACATGGTCCAAAATGTCAGGGTGGGGAAATTCCCGCGGGTGGAAACACGCATATCAGAGTGTGTTGGGGGGGCGTTTTGCCGCTGCAACTCAGGAGGGTGTTCCCGGCTTTTGTACGAATGGATAAATGCGCACAGTTTCTGGCCCTTTTTAGAATGTTCAAGATCGTGGAAGACTTTAGGAACCTTTTTTTACAACCAGATGAAAAACGTGCGCCATGCAGGGCGCATGGACCATCCCCCTTTTGGGGCAGCGCACACCATGTTCCCCCCATTTTTCCTCCCTGGTTCCGATTTGCAGTTGCGCGGGGAAAACCACACATCGTTTCTTGCTGCATGACGCGGGGAAAACAGTTCTCCCCTTGGACTTCTTCGCCGAGTCAACCAGGTGGAACTCGGACACCCCTGTGCCCAACCCGGGTATGATGGAGCATAATTGTGGGTGAGATGGGGGGGAGGTGGAGGAGGAGGAACGGGGGGACATGCCGGTTTTAGCAGTTTTGACAACGTGGAGGAAAAGCGGCGTTCCTGTCCATTGTTTGGGGTCCTGGGGGGGAAACACATTCACCCAGTGGGCCGAAAGGGAATGTAGGCCCGACCGTTTACAGCTCCAGACGCCCGCTGCCGTGCACCTTGGAACAAACCCTAATCAAGGGCTGACCCCCCCTTCTGTTTACATATTTTTAAGTGCTGGTACTGCCCTTTTTGGAAAGAAATTACGGCTTGGAATCTCCATCTCGGGTCGGCACAAGCCCTTTTCTCTGAATGGACGGAGCACGGTCACTGCTGCCCTTAGGGTGGGGTTTACCCTACTGTTGCTCTTTGCAATCGCCTCGCTGAACGACTGCTGGCGCCATGAGTACGGAGGAGCAGGGGGCATCTGGGGCCGGCAGATATGTCAAAGAGAAACAGTCCCCTTTTGCAGGGGGGGGGGGGAGCCCTTTATGGCGCAATGGCATGCAAGCCCCGGGCCTGCTCTGCTGTTCGCGGCGGAGGGTGGACCACCCATTACCAGTTTCTCCCAGGTCACCGGTGGGGACGCTGCAGTGTTTGGAGGGCCCTGGTGCCCAAAGTTGCTCCCCGGCCAAATTTTACTTTCTGCCCCAATCTACATAAACCCCCATTTTCCCCCCCGGGGTCTTACAAAGAACGCCACACCGCCCAGTATCGGATTTTTTCCGCCAACCCGCCGAGTGACTACTGCCACCTGCCTCGCTACCCGTGCCCGCTACTTTCTTGGACCTGCAAGCGGAATTTTTTTACCCCGTGGCCGCTTGGTCCCACCACACGCTGCTATCCTGCGACCACCCCAAAAACCCACTTGCTGGCTGCGCTGCTGCCCTGAGGCCAAGTGACGCCCTTTCCCGACGATGATGAAGCCCCTTCTCACTCGCCCCAAAGGGGGTCGGCTACATATATCTATTTGTTTTTCATCGTAAAACTGTCCTTCACCCGGCTTGGTATGCCCCGGGGTGAACCTCTCACAACATGACCTCCCATGCTCTCTCCACTCTTACTTTGCCCCTACTGCAAAAAAGCAGGGGGTATTTGGCCCCATTTCTTTGCTGCATAGCTGCTGATGCCCTCCTAAATTTTTTAACCTCGTATTGTGGCGCTGAGCCCCCGACCACATATAGATTCCCGGCTGGGGAAAAACCGGGTGGGGGCCGAGGCGGGGTGAGGACGGTGAGGGCCGCTCCCGCCCCGGGGCCCTGCCAACAAAGGGGTTTTGGGTTTAGGTTCCCACCGACTCTTGGTGGGGGTTGTCAATGTCACTGGGAGGAAGAGGTGACCCAGTCAACCAAAACAAGAACCCTTTTGGGGTTTCTGAACAAACACGGGGCAGATGCAGCGGCTTTTGGCCTCACCCAGGGGCCCCTGCTGCGACGTACCCTTGCTGTGCTGCGAACCCGGGCCTGTTCCCGGAATGTTTGTGCCACTTCCCTCGAGGGGGCGAGCCGCCACCTCTCTGTCTGACATACGTTTTTCTAAAATGTACAGACCTGTTTGATGATGATACTTTTGATAAATTACCCCGTTTTGCTCCAAAAAACCCCAGTAAAAAGCTTGGGGGAAACCCTTGGGTATAATTGCGCTCCCAAATGGCCAGGGGAAAAAGTACTTGATGTGCCGGGAAAAAACCTGTTTGGGTTTTTTAAATGTAAAAGCACAACAGGCTTAATTAACCTTTGGGCATGAATTGGCACAGGAAAAATTTTATATTTTGCGTTGAAAAAGACGGTTTTTGGGGCAGCACACCAGCAAAACAATCTTAAATTTAACCCCCGGGTGTAAATTGGCAAAAGAAATTTTACAGCCAAAAATGAAGTGGTATTTGTATTGTAAAAACGCCCGTTTCTTAAAAATCAACAGGGAATGGGTAGACCCCCTTGGATATTTTAAGTATATGCAGCGCTGGACCACACTGGATTTCAGATCCAATACCCCAAAAAATTTTGAAAAGAACATTTTGAGAAAGTCTCTGAGACAACTAGACACCCAAAAATCCTATAAAAAAAATCATTCTTCAGTAAGAGCTACACGGGCACCCTTCCCGAGGCCGTGAAGGAGTTAGTCCCGGCGGCGCGCCCGGATTATATAGGGCGGTGAGCACAGAATCCCGCCGGCCTATTGGCTTCATCTCTGCACTGTCATGCAGGCTTTGCCCTTCTTCCCCCAGAGTGCTTTGCCCCATTTGCGCCATGTGCTCGCAGCCCTTTTTCAATCAAAAGCCACTTCGTTTTTCCCCAAGTACCCCAAATTTTTACTTCGCCCAACCGAAATTTTTTCCCAAATTAAAATTCCACTTCGAAAAAATCATTTGCCCCTCTCTAGAAATAACATTTGCTCGAGAGTGTTCCACTTCCTATGGGGGACATGGATCCATTTCACCTGGGAAAAATTTAACTTAAATTACTCTATTTTTATTTCTGAACAGGGGAAAAAAACCTTTTTAAAAACACTTAGATGTAGAAAGGAGGAGGAAAACAGGACCTTTATCGGTGTGGTTTTTATGATCTCACTTTCACACTATTCATTGTTTGAAGTTATTTGTTTCCTTTCCATACACTTTAGTGGGATCTGAATATTGAAGAATTTATGTTTTATTAATTTTAGTTAGATATCTTTTATATTATTTTTATATGTCATTTGGTGATAGTGTTCTTTCATGGGACTATTTTTAGCACAGTCTTGTTTTTCTTCTTTTTTAATGATGATGATTGTGCCATTTTTGTACCGACTTCTTTGTTTTTTCACAAGCTGTGAATTTAAGGAAAATCATGTGTTTGATTTTTTTCATTTTTTGATTTTCTTTAAAATTAAAATTTTATTCTATTTAATTTGTTTTTTTAAATTAATATTAGTCTTATCAAGGCGCTATTGCTTGAAACATATTTATTTTTCTCTTAATACATTGGATGCCTAAGTGTTTCAGCGCAGATATTATATGTGCTTCTTAAACCTCGCAGATGATATGTTCCTAGATTTTTAAGACTTTTTTTTTTTTTGATTTGTTATAGACATTTTAGATTTTTAAAAATTTAAATTTAAAAATTCCCAGGGTTCTGAAGTGGATATTTCTGCAACAAGCAGTAGTTTTTTGTAGCCCACCAATAATTAGAATAGTCCCCAGAAATTCTGCATCAGGAATCCCCCCTAGGGGAATTAAGGAAAGTGCTAACTGGATTTATATCAGGAAACAAAAACAGGATTAAACTCACTTTCACATTCAATAAAATCCAAATTCCCGTTTCAGAAAAAAAAAAAAAAAACTAAAAGTTTACTGCTCCTGGATCATCTTCTAAGGAAAGACACAGACAAAGGAGGGGAAAAAGCTCAGGCCCTTATTTTCAGAACATGTAACAAATTCCCAATCTTTAAAAAACTATTGGATTCTAATGTATAAAATAGACCATTGCAGTGTATGTTGGTTCAAAAAGGGGTCCTATCATATCTCCAATCTGATGTCATTCAGAACATCTGACCCTTTTAAAAGGACTGGGACGGTCCCCCTGCTCCTCTCTTCTCTGGTGGGGACACCAGGGGCAAAAACATTGAGGAAAAAACCATTTTAACAATCAAGGTTACATAATGTGTTTGCCCTAGCAAAGGGTTTAAACAAAAACCTTAAAATTTTTTTTAAACCAGATTTTTTTTTACCCCCAATTGTCCAAAGCATTTCCCCGAGATTATTGTCTTGCCCTCTGATTCACCTCTTCCTCGCTACTCCCCTGCCTCTCCCCTTGCCGACCCTTTACTGGGTACCCATTTCCCAGCGAATCAGTTTTAAGCAGCAATTTGACCTCAAGGCCACAAACCCTCCCTTCAATCTCTGCCCTTTTTCTCTAAATCCCCCCACGAACTCCCCCTCCTCACAGGACCTTCTCCCTTGCTCTCCCTTTTCACCCCTCACATAACCGTCTCCAAAACTTTTCCCGTCTTCCCCCAATTTGGGAAACCCCTGCCCCAACAACCCCAGATCTCCCCCCCTCTTCACGGCTTCAAAAAATAACCTGAAAACCACCTTTCAGGATTTCCTATAACCAAAACTAACCGGTTTTTTTCACTCCCCGCCCCCACAAAACATGTCTGCCCCTCACCTTTTGTCTCTTCACTCCTTCCCTGTAGACTGTAAGCCCTCGCGGGCAGGGACCTCTCTCCCTCTGTACCAGTTGTTAGTCACTTATTGTCACTTTGTAATTGTCTGACCAATGTTATTTATGTACCCGCCTGAAATGTACAGCGCCCTGGAATCAAGGGCGCTTCAAAATAAATGAAAATAATAATAATAATAATAATAATAATAATAATAATAATAATAATAATGTAGGTTGAGGATGTGACAGATATTCATGGGTTCTCTGTTATTTTTTGTCATCTCTTAAACCCACATCAAGGTATTCATCATACAATGTACTGTCCACATCATAGTCTTCTAACAAATCTACAAAATAACACAACGGTATTCTGTGAAGATGTGAGGTGAGAGTCTCATCAGTGACATGTGAGTGTCACGGTCCATGCTGCAGTCACCGTTCTGGACATTGGTCTTAGCCGTTTTACTGGTCTTGTCCTTATCCGTGGCCTCTGCTGAGAACCGTGGACGTGCCTCTGTTCCTGCCACAGATCCGGTTCCTGTTGCAGTGCCGCTGTCACCGCGAACACTCTTGTCGATGCTGTTTACCCATCTGCAGTTGCTGTGTGGCTGTTCCATTGCTGGCCATGCTGCTCCTCCATCTTAGATCCTCAACATCATGCACTCATTTATTCCCACAGTGTGCAGCAGGGTTGGGCTTCCTCTGTCAATCCCCTTCCACCTGTGGGGTTATAAGCCTGCTCCTCCCCACACTCTCTGCCTGATCCTTGTTGTCTCATGTTGTTTTGCCTTATGTTGTCTCATGTTGTGTTGTCACATGTTGTGTTGCATTATGTTGCTTTATGTTGTCTAATGTTGTGTTGTCTCATGTTGTGTTGCATTATGTTGCCTCATGTTGCCTCATGTTGTGTTGTCTTATGTTGTGTTTGTTAGTGGTCTGGTGTGTTATGTTGATGACCTTGTGGAATCCTGTATGTTGTTTGTTGGTCTCCATGCTGATATCCATGATTCTGTCTGAGTCTTTGTCTGTGAGTTTCCTTGCTATGTTCTTAATGTTTGTGTCCTTGCCATGTGTCTGTCATGTTCCTGCTGGTTGCATTGCATTTCTTCCTATTCAGAGTCTCTGCTTGTCTCCTAACATGTTCTAGGTGTTGTGTCCTGTCTGTATATGTTTTGTACCTTGCCCTCCATTTAGCCATCCTGTTTAACCTTATGTCTATTTAGTTCTGTCTTTATGTCTGTTCTATTCTGTATCTGTATGTCTCTACACCCAGTCTGCTATATCTTTGTCCCTACCCCTGTGGTGCCTAGCATTGGCACTTCAGGCCTGTCTGGTCAGCTGTCACTGCTGGGGACTGCTCTGAGGTCGCACCTGGCAGCCGTTGGCTAAGCCATTCTTACCATTAAAGGCTCTGTGAAGATGCCCGATGGCCACTTAATTTTGCCCCCTCGGAAAAAGCCTTGCAATGGTCCAGTGAGTCCACTACCCGCTTTACCCGCTCACCCGTTACATTTGGGATATAGAATACAGTTGATGTGAGCCAATGTTTGTATCTTTGTCTTCTTTTTTTGCTAAATTGGAAATTAACATTCCAGAAGTGACCACCAGCCTTCTATAAATGAAAAAGGGGATCATAGGATTTGGACTTAAGAAATTTTTCTCCCAAGCTGATCCTTATTACTTTTAGTATTAATAATCTTTTCCGAATATGTTTGTCTTTTCCAGCCAATCGGACTCCTCCTTACGCAGCTAAGATAACCGTGGTCCTCCCTTTTGTCCCTGAAATTGAGATTTCATCATTATCTGGTCAATGATCCTCATTCTTGTTCTCATCACCTACTTTGCTCTCAAAGGTCTTCATCAAAAATTTAAGGTGGCAAAATTATTCCTGTTCCATTTCTATGTCCGGGTTTCATATCCTTCCAGAGCTACAGACACTTCTCTCTCCCGTCTTTCTTCTCTCATTGTATATTCAGCATTGAAGTTAAACCTATTAGGTTATATTGTGCAGCTCAGGATTTCTATAAAACTTTAACAATCAAACCAATTTGACATGTCCTCTCCTAATTGTGGCTTGTGGATTGGGGAAGAGGTTTTACACTTTCACCTATTCTTGTCATTTTCCATGGTCCTCACAGTTACACGAATATTCTGCATTCGAAGACAAACATGTTAACCTCCTTATTCTATTACTTTATATTCACCATTCTAAGTGAAAACAACTCTATCCTCATTTTTTATCATGATTCAACTTGTACATTAGACAAGTTTAGTTACTTCTCTTCCCTGCGCTGAACATTCAAAAACATTCACCAGCTTCATTCACAGAAAACTAAAATGTAAGCTCAACAATATTTTAGGCATCACTTCACTGTTAATCAGAATTGAACATTGGGTGATTAGTAGGTTTGTTATCATGAATTGATTGTCTTGTAATTTTTTCTTAATAGGTGTGTAAACTTTTACAAAAATTTATATTGGTCCAATGTATCCAAAATAAACTATATTTTTACATCAATTAACAAAGTTGCTTTTCAGCTTCTCATGAAATTCTTGGAGTTATAGTTTACCAACTGTTTGAAAGACAATGTTTTAAGGCCAAAGAGACACCAATCTATAGACAGATGTTTCCGAAATCTTGATTCTTATCAGCAGAGAACAAGATAATGGAATCCTGGATGAGATGCTTTTGATACAGTTTCTAATGGGTCAGACATTGACTGAACATTTCTGTTTCATTGTTTCCTTTTCTTCTTTTAAATCTTCTTTTTCTGCTTCTCGTTTCTCTTATTCTTCTCTTTCTATTATTTTTTTCTCATTTATTACCTTCTCCTTCTAATCCTTTTGTGCTTATTTTACTTCCCTTTAACCTCATCCTCCTTTTTCTCATCCCACTTCTTCTTTTGTTAATAGCTTCTTCTTCTCCTCACCCTTCACCTTTTACTTCTTCTCCTTCTTCTTCCACTTCTTCTCATCCTCTTTCTTCTCATCCTTATTCTCCTTCTGATTATTCTCATCTTTCTTTCCCTTTTCCTTTTCTTTGTTTTAGCTTCTCCTAATCCTCTGATTCCTCCTTCTTTCCATTCTTCTTCTACTTCTCTTCTGCTTGTTCATTTCTCCCTATATTCATTCCCCTCTTTCTGTTTCTTCTTTCTACTTCTTCACCTCCTTCTTCTCACCCTCCTTACCGTATTTTATTTCTCCTCCTCCTCCTCCTCCTTAGTTTCCTTCAACTTATTTTCTTCCATTTTCTCTCTTTCTTTAACTTCTCCTATTTCTCATCTTCCTTCTTTTTCTCCTTCTTTTCCTCCTTTATTTCCTCCCCTCCATTTTTTCCTTTCACCTTCTACTTCTCCTCTTTTTGAGTCTTTTATTTATCCCTATTATCATCCTCTTTCTCCTCCTCTTCCTGCTTCTTTTACTTCTCTTCTTTATACTTCCTTTTTCTCCTCTTCCTCCTACTTCTTCCCCTTTTGTTTCTTCTACACTATTATTAATATTATTACTATTATTAATTTTAATTCAATGACCTTTGCATAAAATTTAGCTTTAAAACTGATCTATGAGCTGAATATTCAGGCCGATATAATGGTAGCATATTGTAGCGTCTAGTCCGTGCCTCCATTATCCAAAATGAATGGTTATTTCGACCCATGGTTATGAGCGTACTGCATTTATGAGGGGAGTGCATGCCCTGCCCTTCAACCCTTCCCATAGTGACTAACAGGAAATGTAAGGCCCCGTTCACACGGCTTATTTGCCGACGGATTGGCGCCGTATTCCGCGCCGGATTTGCGCTTCAATACGGCGCCAATCCGTCGGAGTCATTACGGTAATCCACTGCTCTCATAGAGAACAGTGGAATCCGTCGCTCCTCCCCGCTCGGCAAATCCGCCGCGGGGGAAGAAAGTGACATGCACATTATTTACGGCGCGGACGCGCCGTAAACAATGCTATTGTCTATGGGGCCGGGAGCGGCGCCCCGCCGCGCTCGGCCCGCGCCCCGTCCCGCCCCGTATTCACGGCGGATTTGTGCGCTCAATACGGCGCACAAATCCGCCGTGAATAAGCCGTGTGAACACGGCCTAAGACGCTGGGGTGGTGAAACAACAATACAGTTGTGGTCCAATTGGACTGATAAGAGTATGGAGCTGTAGCTATACAGTAAGATGCTGACCTAAAGTAGGACTGAACATTCAGTTGACAGATCCCAATTATTTCCATGGAAATGTTATGGCATACTGAACCCACTTTTCTACGTGTATCACAGGACTATGGAAAATATCATGTGACTTGTATCATGAAGCTTAGAAATCAAACACTTATCGACCACTTCATCTTGATTGGGTTTTCTCAGGAATACCAGACTTTTGTTCTACTGTTCCTCATCTTTTTTGTGTTGTATGCATTGACCATCCTGGGGAACAGTTTTTTTGATCTTCACTGTTATCGTCAGCCCTAAGTTACACACTCCTATGTATTATTTCCTCTGTAATTTGTCCATTCTGGATTTGTGCTACTCATCCTCTACTATTCCAAAACTGCTGTTTGATATGTTTTCAAGGAATAGATGTATCTCATTTATTGGTTGCCACACACAAATGCTTATCTTTACGTTTCTAGCAGTTACTGAATACATCCTGCTGGCGGTGATGGCCTATGACCGATATATAGCCATATGCCGCCCCTTATATTACACCAACATTATGAGCTGGAGGGTCTGTAGATACATCACTGTCATCATGTGGGCTGGAAATTTAATGATGTCAACTCTCCCCACTATAACAAAACCTCTTATATTCTGTGAAGAAAACACATTGAACCATTTCTTTTGTGATATCTTGGCACTTCTAGAGGTGGCGTGTGATAACATCTCCTTTCATAAGATTATAATAGTACTTGTTAGTATATTCATAATATTGTTATCACCAACTTTCATTGTGGTCTCTTATATTTCTATCATTATTTCTATGTTAAGTATGCGTTCTACTGATAGTAGATCTAAAGCTTTCTCTACCTGTGCCTCTCATCTCACAGTGGTATTGATGTTTTTCGGGACGTCTGTGGCCATGTACTTGGGAATTACAGGAGGCTCATCATCTAATATGAAATATATTGCTATTTTTTACACAGTAATAACTCCAGTATTAAACCCTTTGGTCTACAGCTTGAGGAATAATGAAGTAAAACAGGCTTCTTGGAAAATTTTGTCCCAAGTTAGACACTTTTAGACACTTTTAAAAGACACGAGAGGCAATTTTCTTCCTTTTTCCTTAAAGTGGTTGTCTGTGAGTTTAAATATTTCATAGAACCTTATAAACAGCATTTATATTGAAAAGTAAAGATATTCAACTACCTTGTGTTTCTTCTCTTTTTTGCCCCTTTATTCATCTATCATAAGATCCACTTTTTGCAATTAAACTTTCTACTTGTGGGAGCGTTGGTAGTTCTCCAGAATCTCTTTCCTACAACCCCCAGACTGCACTGCAATCTAGGACTTCCCTCTACAGTTATCACTGCTTGACATTATGGTGACATTGGTGTGTTATACCCCCCTCAGCTCTGTACTTGCTGTCTCTCTTAGGGAGAAGGCAATTGGCACTTTCAACTAAGCATGGCTGGAAACCTGCTGTCAGGAACAGGCTCTATTCATTGGTTGCTGGGTCATGACCCTCTGGCCGTGGTCTGACATGTGACCCTATATGTTCCTCACTAGATATAATCTCGGTCCGTTAACGAGATTACATCAGGCCACAAACCAGCCCCGGTAGCATATAATGTGAAACAGAGAAAACAGACGTGGGAAATCGTGGATCAAGATAAAAGAGAAGCCCAGATAAAATTGAAAATTTAATTGTTTTAAGGGCACACTAGACAAAGTTATACATGCAGTAAATACAGGTATATAAAAGTCAAAAATGCAATTAAAAGTGTTGGTTACTAGTGTTGAGCGATTATTATCGACAAAGTTGAAATCGGCACGGTATTTACGTTGATCGGATTTTGTCGATCACGCGATAATTAGGGTTAAAATCTGTGCATAATCTATTAAGATTGCGCCTTTTTCGGCGCTTCCTGTCATTTTGACGGCCAGCAAATCAGATTATAGAATAGAGCAGGGTGAGATGTGTGTGCGACGTCATGACTGGGATGTGTATGGTTGCGATTGGCTGGAAAAATCACATGACCTCGTTTTACATAGAACAGCCCTTCCTGTTCATGATCAGTGTGTATCAGCGTCTCATAGCAGTAGGACGTGCGCTCTGCTTCTGTCCAAACAGCTCAGCAAACATCTCAGCGAAATTATTCTATTTTTTCACAGAGACAGCTCTACTTTTAGCTGTGATCCTTAGAACTTAGTTAGATCAGAGATTTGCAGATTTTAGGTAGTTAGGCAGAGAATTTTAAAGGAGCATCTACCGCTGTAAAGTCACGAGGGTGAGCGGGGGGAGGGGGGGGGTGTGGGCGAACACAGACAAGCTCTATAAAGGATACTGGATATTGTACAGCCAAAACTTTGTTTAGACATTGCATTGCCTTATATTAGGATACAGATCTTTTCTAGTAACTGCAGGTCTATTTGTTAGGTGCAAAACTCCACTTTTATTATCCGTATACATTTCAGATAGGTGTTCATGTTCAATTGTGCCCAGTCCAGCTTTGTTGATATAGCCACCTTGCACTTAAATTAGAATACAGCAATTTTGTAGTCACCACAGGTTGATAGGTGCCAAAAATACCTTTTATTATCCGAATACATTACAGATACGTGTTTTTTCACTTTGGCGGACTACAGCTTTGTTCATTGAGGCAACTTGCAATTAAATGTGAATACAGCAATTTTGTAGTCACCACAGGTATATTGATAGGTGCCAAAAATACCTTTTATTATCCGAATACATTTCAAATACCTGTTTTTTTTGAACTTTTTGGGTTAATAGTAAGTTTGTTGATGGGGGATTAAAACTTTGGAAAATTTTGAATCCGCAATTTTGTAGTAAAGTTGATGGGGTTGGAAAAATCCCCTTTTATTTTGTAACTTTAGTTTTAACCTTTTGTTTTTTTTATTTTGGGGGTTAGTAAATTTGTTGTTTTGGGGTATAGGGGTTTAAATTGAATGAATTGTTTTAAACCCCCGGCGTGTCTTAATAGGGGGCCGTGCGGGGCGCAAAACCCGGTTTTTTTTTAAAAAACCCCGGGGGGGGTCCCCTGCCGTCCCTAACCCCAAACCTTTTTGGCTCAACCCTTTCCCTCGGGTAAAGAAAAACTACAAAAACCCCTTTTTAATAAAAAAATTTAAAACCAATCACAGGCGAATCAGGCCAAACAGGGGCCATAATCTTTCGGGAATTAAAAAAAGGCTCAAACTCCGAAAAAAAAAAAAAAAAAAAAAAAGGTGGTTTGTAAGGGGACTTAAACTTTTCAAAACCCCCAAGGGGGATAGAAGAAAAAACCCCCCAAAACCGGGAATTTTGAGTTTCGGGAAGGCCCCCCTTTTGGGGGAACCCCCAAAGAACCAGCCGGGTGTTGGTTTACTTTGGGGAAAAAATGGTAAAAGTAAATGAGAAATCACTATTGTACTGGATTTTTTGGGATTATGGTTTTTAACTTTTTGGGGAAGTAATCCTGTATTGTTGGGTTGGTTCCCCGGGGAAAGGTAAACAATGAATTGTGTGTTCCGGGGTTGTGGGTTTTTCCTTATGGTTTGGGGGTTTTCCCAACAAGGTGTGAGTATATATTTGTATGTTATGTGTGTTTAAAAGGGGGGAAATATTTCTGTTTGTATGTTGTGTTTACTGGGTGTGAGTATATACTGTAGGGTATGTGTGTGTTTTCTGGGTGTAGTATATACTGTATGAAATGTTTTGTGTATAAGGGTGTGGAAATTTAACTGTAGGGTTGTGGGGGTGTAAAATGGGTGTGATATATACTTTTATGATGTGGGGTGAAATCCCCGGGTGTGAGTATAAACTGTATGTATGTGTGATACTGGGTTGAGTATATATTGTATTTTTGTGTGTGTTTTCTGGGTGTGTTTATATACTGTATGTATGTGTGTGTATACTGGGTGTGAGATTTACTTTTTTATGTGTTTGTTGTTTTACGGGGGTGTGATTTATTTAATTTAGGGAGGTGGTATACTGGGGGGTAGTTAACTGGTTTGTATGTGTGGGTTATTACTGGGTGTGAAAATATACTGAAATTTGTGTGTGTGTGTTATTAGGGTTTTAAAAAGTAAAATACTGTATGTATGTGTGTGTATACTGGGTGTGAGTATTTTAACTGTATGTATTTGGTTTTGGTATACGGGTTTGTGAGTATAAACTGTATGTATGGGGTGTTTTACGGGGTTGAGAAAATTTTTGTATGTATGTGTGGTGTTTTTTTTGTGTGAAAAAGGGTTGTCCCTGTTTCTTTATGTAAGGGGTAAGGGGTGAACCAAAAAAACGAATTGGTTTTATTTAAAACCTGGAATTTAGGGTTTTAAAGAAATTTAAATACTTTTTTAAAAAATTTAAAACCTTTTTAAGGGAAAGGGGTTAAAAAACTGTATGCAGGTTTTTAATACTTTATAAAACGAAAATTTTTGGTGGAAAAGGGTTATATAAACTGGTTTTAAATGTTTTAAATTTGGGTTTTTATTATAAAATAAAAGGTTGATAGGGGTTTTAAGAAAAATAAAAATTTAGGTGTGGCTTCGGGGTTGGTTTCCCCCCTTTTTGGGGTTTTAAAAATTTGGGTTTAATTTGAGTTTTGGTTTTAATTGATAAATGGATTAACAATTTTGGGGGAAAAAATACGGGGGAAAGTCTTTTAAAAACCCTCACATGGGAAATAAATGTCTGCTTTATTGGTTTTCAACTTTACATGAAGTAGATCCAACGTACTGCTTACGGCTTTTCCCACATGACACCCAGGTAAACACAAAAAATTTTCCGGTTAAAATTTTAAATTATAGCTATTAATTTTATAGCTCTCCCCATTAGCATTGGGGAAAAGAAATTTTTCACGTTTTTCCCATTGTGAGCAACAAATGAAACCTATTGGGGGAATTTTTAAAGGAAACCCTTAAAAAATTTTTAAACAAGGGGGTTTTGGGTTTTTCAAAGGGGGTTTTAAAATTGATGGTGAAAAATATTTTACCCAATTTTAAATTTTTTTTTTGGGAATACTTTTAAACCCTCCTTTACTAAAAATTTTAAATATTCGGGGTCATTATACGAATTGGAAATATGTTTTTTAGAAAATTTTTGGGGATATCTTTTTAAAATTTTGTAAATACTAGGGGAAAAAACTATTTGAAAATTTAAAAGGGATCACGTTTTTTTTTTTCCCGGGTTCACACTACTATATTGAAACAAAGTTTTCCCGTGCAGTATTTGGCCCCTTTTTTTTTCCGCTCCCTTTAACACCCAAAGATAGGATATTGACTTTTTTTCAATCTTTCCTTAAACCCAATCATCCCTTTTCCCTGATATGGGGAAAACCCTGTGAATTATTTTTTTTAAAAAACGAATATTTTCCCCCAATGGTATTGCCCGTTTTTTGGTAGTAACGGGTAATTAGAGTGTGCATTTTAATAGGGGCTTTAAACCTCCCGTGTTTTTCCAAATACGATTCAGTGTGGATACTGGGGATAAACGCCCAACGATAAAAAGCAAACCCCAAAAAAGGGGGAAAATCAAAAGGTCATGAAAACAAGAAAACCTAAGCCCCGAAAAAATTTGGGAAATTTTAAGATATGCCTTTAAAAAGGGGTATGGTCGCACTTTTCCCCCCCAAATAATGCCCAGATCATCAATGAAGGGGGCCCCAAAACCCCAGGAATAGTTTAAAAAAAGGGGTTTTAAATTTGGGTTTTAAAAAAAATTTTAAAGGGTTTCCCCACCAACCCAAAAAAAATAAAGCTTAAGATGGTGAAAATTTTGGCCCCCCTTTGCCGCCCCTGAATTTGGAAAAAAAATTTTTCCGGCAAACACAAAGTAATTGGGTTTAAAGTAAAAAGAAAAAGTTCAATAAAAAATTTTGGTTTGAGTTTTTAGGGAATAATCATTTATACAGGGTAAAAAAAACCAAAAACCCGGAAACCGAGACCAAAATTTTTTTGGAATACTTGAAATAAGGGACGTAAAATCCCCCAAGATCCACCCCCAAAAAGGGTTTCCCAATTGATGTTTGAAAAGTGAAGTCAGGACTTTTTTAGACCCTTTGGGAAAAAAAAGCGGGGGGAATTTTTTAGCAAAAAGGGGGGTTGGCAAAAACCCCTTTCTCCCCACTCCCCAAAGATGTTCAGAAATGGAACGATATGGTGAAAACAATCGGTCTTAGGGGGGGGGGAAAAAGACCTTTTTTAATTTTTTTTGGGGAAAAAAAAAAAGGGGAAAAATTGGTGTAGATGGATATTTAATGACAATAAATTGCGCTTTTTTCCCTCGGTGAGAGCCCCCAAAAGGGACAAAACCATTTTCCCACCAATTTTCCCAATTTTCATTGAAGTAAAACAGTAGGGTCCCCAAAGGCAAGGGAGATGGGTTTTTTACCTCGGAATAGTAAAAAAATTTGACGTCTTTAAGCCCCCCTTTCCCCCGGGAAAAGAAAAACCGACCCCCCCCCTTGTCCCCCTGTCATTTTGCCCAATACCCGTCATTTTCACAGGGGGCATTCAAAGGCATTCGTTGATTTTTTGTTAAATTATCACGTTTAACATACATGTTATTATGGTTTAGGATGGCCCTTTTTAAAAAGATCAGGGCAATTCCATTTCGACAATTTCCTAAAAATTGGGTTCAGCCTTGAACCTGCATGGACTGGAAAAAAGGTAGGATTTTGTTTTTCCTGAAAATTATTTGAAACATTAATGCAACCCCCCCAATTATTAACCTGTCTCAATTTTTTTCCAAAACCCTTTAAGGTTTTCCTGTCCCCCAAAATTGAAGCTAGCAAAAAGTGGTTTTCCCCTAAACCCCTTTCTGGTGTATCAACAACATCCTCCCCCTTTAACAAACTATATGGTTTTTCAAAAATCAATTTTTTTCCCTCATTTGGGGGTTATCCCAAACCAAACCCGAAAAATGCTTCTTTAAAAGTCAACTTCCCAAAAAATTTGATTAAATCAAGTATTGTGGAGAAAAAAAATCCCAAAATGGTTGGTAAAGGGGAAAAAGAAAGTCCAAAAAGACAAGGGCGAAAAACTGGTCTTTTGGGCCCGGATCTTTGCTGACAAATTTAATACAGTCAAAGAATGGTTTTTTTCCCCATACTTTTGGTTTTACCTGGGCGTCGGGGGAAAACCCCTTCTGCCTCCGTTGTGTTTCCTGCCTGCACTTGTTTTTTTTTTAAATTTCCGTGGTGCCCGGTGTAGAGGATGTAGCAGCCCGGGGGGGGTAGGTGGGGAAAAAGTGTTCTTAACGTGTTTTGCGATCATTTTTGTCGGACGCATTTTCTGGGTGAAAACCCTGTTCCTAGGGACCGAAATTGCATACCTTTCCCCACGTTTTCTGTTTAAAATCCTTGTCTTTTTTCAGGATAGATCGGGGCGTCGGTGGAAAAAAGGCAGGGTAGGGCATTAAACTGACTTGTAGTCCTCCCCCAAACTCTCAGGAAATTGGTTTTCTTAAATTTTAATGATTGATTTCTCCCAAATTTTGGGAATACTAGGGTTTCATGGTGCATCTAGTTTGTAAAGGACGGTAAAAGCTGAAAAGGGACTAATAAAAGTTTCCCGAAACTCTTAAATTTCGTTTTTTTTGCCCTTAACAACGAGGTTTCATAAGAAATAATAAAGGGCCATCAATTTAAGAGAGCCCGTTTTGTTAAATGGGGAATTTCCCCTTGGTTTTAAAGTCCAAACAAAAAATTTTGGGGGAAAGTGGGGAATTTTTCCCCATTCTTTAAAAACCAAGGGGGATTTATCATTTTATCCCCTATAGTTTTTAAAAGTGGTGGGGAAACCCACCAGGTCTTTACCTCTTTGGGGATAGTTTTTCCCCTGTGACATGCGATTTTTAAAATCAACTCTGTCCCCGAGTGTTTGTTTTTCCGGGGTCGTTGAAAATTTTTGGGCCCCCTGGGTTTAATTTGGCTACGGGAGTTTACCCACAGCCTTCAGGCTGATTAACTCATTTAATTTCCCCCGTTTCAGGTGCCATTTTCATGCTGTTTTCCATGAAGGAACACTTTTATAAAATGTATATATTTTGGGGGCTTTTATTAGGGTGAAAGGTTTTAAAGGGGTTTTTAAAATACAAGTAGAAGAGAAAGGGGTACCCCCTCACCCATATAAAAACCCCCCGGCAAGCAGGGCCCAGCAAACAAAGCAAAAAAAGAAACGATTCCCGGTCCTTAAAAACCGAAAAACTTTATTTTAAAATTCAAGGGGGAAACAGCATTCGATCCAAAACAAAAAAAAGCCCAAAACGGTTTTAGGCCAAGGGGGCCCTTCCTCATGGCCCTAAAGACAAACCCAAATAAAAACCCTTTTAAATAAGAAAAAAACAAACCCAATCACCCGAGCCCAAATAAAAAACATGTGATCCCAGACAGAGTTGAATTTCCAAAAAATTTTTTAAAAAAACAGATATATGGATAAAGGAAAAAAAGGGGGGGGGCCCCCCCCTCCCCATTTTTTTTTTTAAATAAACGAATCCCCAAAAAAAAAAAAAAATAGGTCTAAATAAGTAACATTAAATCTTTCTTTTAAATTTAAAACCAAAAAGGGGGGATACGTTTTAAGTACAAAAAACAATAAGCTTTACGAGTGCGAAACTTCTGGATTCGGTCTCCTCCCCCCCTTTTTGGAGGGGTAACCCTCCAAACCATTCCCCAGTTAGAGTATCCGTTTCACATTGATTTAACTGGATACAAAGTGCCGAAACTGCAGAAATACGAGGAATCTTTAGAAATTAAAATCGGATAAAAGTCCCGGGAATTTTTCCCGGTTTTCAACGGGACATGAAGTAGATTTCCCAAATTTACTGCTTTTCGGCATTGTTCACTTACACCCGGGAAACAATTTAATGCCCGCTGTCCTGAAATTTTCCGGGGGTCTTCATATCGGGGAGCTGGAAACCCTTCTCTTCTACTTAACTGGGTTTTGGGGTATTACTGTATGTATGTGTGGGGGTGTATCTGGGGGTGAGTATATACCCGTATTATGTGTGTGGTATTTTTATGGGGGATATATACTGTATGTATGTTTTGTGTATAATGGGTTTTGAGTATATACGTATGTATTTTGTTTTATACCCGGGGTTTTGAGGAAAATTCTGTATGTATGTTTTGTGGTTAAACTAGGTGGAGTATTTACTGTATGTAGGGGTTTGGTATACCGGGGGTGAGTATTATGTATGTTTGTGTTTTATACTGGGTGTGAGAAAATACTGGGATGTATGTGTGTGGGATAAATGGGGGTTTTTATATACTTTTATGTATGTGTGGGTTATCCGGGTGTGGGGTATATATGTATTGTTTTGATACTGGGGGTGATTTTTTTATATGTATGTATTTTTGTGTATAAATGGGTGTGAGTAATTTTACCCGTTATGTATGTTGTGTATACCGGGTTTTTGGGGGTTTTATACTGTTTTTGTTGTGTTTTACGGGGGTGATTTATAAACTTTTAATGTTGTGTGTATACTGGTGTGGGGAGGGATTTTACTGTATGTATTGTGTGTATACTGGGTTTTGAGTTTTATACTGGGATTTGTGTTGTGTTTTACTGGGGTTGGGGAGATATACTGTATGTATGTTGTGTTTTTGTGTTTTTTGTTTTTGTTTTATACTGGGTGTGGTTTATACTGTATGAAAGTGTGTGGGATTTCTGGGTTTTTTGAAATATACTGTATGTATTTTTTTGTGGTGTATACGGGGGGTGAGTATATACTGTATGTTAGTGTTTTGTGTTACTGGGTGTTTAGAAAATTTCTGTTAAAGTAAGGGGGTGTAAAACTGGGTGTGGGGTATATACTGTATGTATGTGTGGTGTAAACTGGGTGGAGTATATACTGTATGGTGTGTGTTTATCGGTTTTTGAGTATAAAATTTTTAAAGTATGTTGTGTTTTTTTAAAACTGGGTTTTGGGATATACTGTATGTAAAAGTGTGTTAAAACTGGGTGTGGTATATACTTTTTATGTGTGTGTATACTGGGTGTGAAATTTTATGTATGGAAGTTTGTGAAAACTGGGTGTGAGTAATATTTTTGTATGAGGTGGTAAAGGGGGTGAGTAAATACGTATGTATGTGGGGTGAAAACTGGGTGTTTAGTAAAATATTTTAAAAAAGTTATGGTATTCGGGGGTGAGTATAAACTGTATGTATGTGTGTGTTATTTGGGTTTTGTGTAAATTTTTTTTACTGGGGGTTGGTTTTTGTGGTGTGTGTGGTTTCAAAGGGGGGTGAGGGATATACTTTTAATTTTGGGGTTATACTGGGTGTGAAATATATACGGGATGTATGTTTTGGGGTATGTATACGGGTGTGAGTATATAAGTTTTTGGTGGAAAAAATTAAATGGGGGTGAGTATAAAAACTGTTTTGGGAAAGTGTGTGGGAAAACTGGGGGGTGAGAAAATTTTTTTGTATTGTGTGTGTGTGTGTGTTTGTGAAAACGGGTGTAGGATATACTTATGTATGGTTTTATACTGGGTTTTGAGGGATATACTGTATTATTTGTGTGTGTATACTGGGTGTGAGTTTTATATGTATGTATGTGTGTATTTCTGGGTGTGAGGAAATACTGTATGTTTTGTGTGTGTATTTTAAATGGGGTGTGATATATACTGTATGTAAAGTGTGTGTATACGGGGTTTTGGGGTAAATACTGTAAAAATGTGTGTGTATAAATGGGGTTATATAAAAACTGGGGTTTTTATGGTGTGTTTTTCTGGGTGTGGGTTTAAAAAAAGTATGTATGTGTGTGTAAAACTAGGGGTGAAAAATATTATTAATGTATGGTGTGTGTGGGATACCTTTTTGATTATAATAGTATGTATGTGTGTATACGGGTTAGATATACTGTATTTAGTGTTTGGGATCCCTTGGGGGGTGAAATTTAAAACTGATTTTTATGTGTTTTTCAAGGGTGGAGTATAAACGTAAAGTATGTGTGTTTGGGATAAGGGTGGAGTATATACTGTATGTATGTGTGAAACCTTGGGTTGGGGTATATACTGTAAATATGGGGTGTGTATACTGGGGGTTTTGAGAAAAAACTTAAATTTTTGTGTGTGTATAAGGGGTGGGCTATAACTGTATGTGTATGTTTATTAAATGGGTAGTATATATACTGTATGTAAGGGGTTTTTATAAGGGGTGTGGTATATACTTATTTTTATGTGTTGTATACTGGGGGTATTTTAAAACTGTATGTGGGGTTTTGGAAAACCTTTTTTGGTTTTGAGTATATACTGTATTTTTGTGTTTTGTATACTGGGGGGTGAGTATAAAACGTTTATGTTGGTATACTGGGTGTTAGTAAATATTTTTTATGTATGTTAAAATATATGGGTGTTGATATTTCTGTATGTAAAGTATGTGGTGTATACTTTCGTGGGCATATACGTATGTATTTTTGTGTGGGATACTGGGTGTGAGTATAACGTATGTAAAAAGGGGTATACTGGGTGTGAGGTAAATAAATGTAAAAAATGTTTGTGTGTATATGGGTGGGGGTAATACTGTAAATTTTGTGTGTATTTTTGGGTGTGAATAAAAACTGATGTGTGTTATGTATACTGGGGGGTGAGTAAATACTGAATGCCTTTTGTGTGTTAAAAGGGGGTAAATATAATTTTATTTGTGGTGTTTTGTGTGTATAAAAGGGTGGAGTATACACCCGTAAATGTGTTTATAATGGGTTTTGGGTATATCCGGGATGTATGTGTGTGGGATACTGGGGGTTGTGAGTATATACTGTATGTAGTGTGTAAATGGGTTGAGTAAAATACTTTTATGTAAAGTGGTGTAAAAACCCCGGGTTTTGAGTATATACTGTATGTATTTGTGGGTTAAAGGGGTGAGATTTATACTGTATGTAAAGTGTGTGTATAAATTTGGGGGTGAGTATATACTGTATGTATGTGTGTTTTATTTTGGGTGTGAGTATATACTGAAAGTATGAGTGTGTGTATCCCCCGGTTTTGAGTATATACTGTAGTTGGTGTTATAAATGGGGGTGAGGATAATTTCTGTATGTATTGTGGGGTATAATGGGGGGTGAGTTTAAAACTGTATGTATGTGGTTGGGGTTTTAAAACTAGGTGTGATATTTTACTGTAAGTATGTGGGGTGAAAACCGGGGGTTTAGGTGTTACTTTTATGTATGTTTTTGTGTTTTTTAACTAGGTGTGAGTATATAATTTATGTATGTGTGTGTATACTTGGTTTTGATATAAAAGACTGTATGTTTGTGGTTATACTAGGTTTTGAGGGATTACTGTATGTATGTGTGGGTTAAAAGGGGTTTTTTGATTTTAAAAAACTTTATGTATGTGTGTATATGGGTGTGAGTATAAAACTGATGTAAATTTGGGGTGGATATGGGGTGGGAGTATATACGGGATGTATGTGGTGTATACTGGGGGTGACTATATACTGTAAGTGTATTTTGTTTACTGGGTTTTGAGTATATACTGAAATTTATGTGTGTATACTGGGGGTTAGTATATATTTATTAAAGTGTTTGGGGATACTTTGGGGGGTGGGGTATATACTGTATTGTAGGGGTGTATCTGGGTGTGAGAAAATAAAAAGTATGTAGTGTGTATACTGGGTTTTTGGGAGTATATTTCGTTAAAGTAAGTGTGTGTATTTCTGGGTGAAGAAAATATTTATGGGATGTTTTTTTATAAAAAAAAAAACCGGGGGTTTTGGGATTTTACTGTATGTATGTTTTGTGTTTACTGCGTGGGGGTCAAAAACTGTATGTATGGTTGTGTTATACTGGGGTGGGAGTATTTTTACTGAAAGTATGTGTGTGGGATACTGGGTGGGGAGTAAAACTGTATGTATTGTGGTTTTACTGGGTGTTAGTATATTTTTTTTAAAGTATGTGTGTGGTTACTGGGTTTTGGGGGTATATACTGTATGTATGTGTGTGTATACTGGGTGGAGTATATACTGTATGTATGTTGTGTGTATACTGGGTTTTTGAGTATTAAAACAGTATGGGAAGTGTGTGTATACTGGGTTGAGTATATACTGTATGTGGTGGGTGTATTTCGGGTGTTTAGTAAAATACTGTATGTATGTGTTTGTTAAGGGGGGTTAGTATATAAATTTTTGTATGTGTGTGTGTGTATATTTGGGGTTTTGAGTATATAAATGTATTTTTGGTGTGTGTATACTCTTTTGAGTAAAATTCTGAAAAAATTGGGGTGTGTATTTAATGGGTGTGAGTAAATTTCTGGGTATGTTTGTGTTTTTGTGTATACGGGTGTGGTATATACGTAAGGGATGTGTTTTAAAATGGGTTTTATTTAAAATTTTCTGTATTTATGTTTTTGGGGGGGTTTTTTAAATGGTGTGAGAATATACTGTTTTTTATGTGTGTTTTATACAGGGGTGGAGTATATACTGTATGTATTTGTGTGTAAAACCCTTGGGGGGGGTGGTATTATTACTTTTTTTTGTTTTTGTTGGGGTGGTTATCCCGGGTGTGAAATATATACTGTTTGTTGTGTGTTTTCCCCGGTTGTGAGTATATACTTTTTTTTGTTGTGTGTGTTTTACTGGGGGTGAGTAAATTTTTGTATGTAATTTGGGTAACTTTGGAAAATTTTGTGGTTTAAAACTTTTATTATTTTTGTGTTATACTGGGTGTGAAATATATACGTATGTATGTGTGTGTATACTGGGTTTTTTTAATATTATTTTTGTGTTTTTGGGTTTTTTGTGTGTGTTTTGTGTGTGTTTTTATCTGGGGTGAGTATAAACTGTAAGTATGTGTGTGTATGTAAACTGGGGTTTTGAGTATATACGTATGTTGGGGTTTTTATTTAAACCCGGGTGTGAGTATATTTCTGTATTTATGGGTGTTAAAAATTTGGGTTTTGGGGAGTATATACTGTAAAGTTGTGTTTTTGTATACGGTTTTGGCTAAATACTGTATTTTATGGTGGGGGTTAATTTTTTCAGGGAAAAAAAAAGGAGAGGGGAGGGGGCCACAATCGTGTTATAAATGTTTGAAAAAAGCTATATTTTACTGAAAAAAATTGGATTCTCACCTTTAGGTGTTGCGCTCGTATTTTAGGGGGCAAAAACACCCCCAAAATGCATTTACAGGGGGTTTTTTATTCCTTGCCCTTAGGTTTTTGGGAGCCGAAGGTTTTTACAAACTCCCCTCCGGGTTTCCCGGGGGGGGAAAAAACCTGATCAGAAGACAGAAAAAAAACCCCGGGGCAAGTGCGGAAAAAACCCCCCAAACTTAGGCCTTTTTAAAAGTTTAAAAAATATTTAAATTTTTAAAAAAAAGCAAAAAGGGGTTTTTTCTCGCAAACAATTTAAAAACAAAAAAAATATTTTTAAAACTTGACGCGTTTCGCGCGTAGACTCGGGGCTTCATCAAAGTATCAATGGTTAAAAACCCTAAAATGATACATATAAAGCCACAATACAGTAATTTTGGGTTTTTACAGATGGGAAAGCGTAATGTGTTAACGGAGACCAAACGGGGGAACGGGATTTTCCCCAAACACCGGGCCAGGGGAAAACGTGGGAAGAGTCCCACAAAACAGAGGGGGACCGAAGTCTCAATGGCCGGTTTGTTTTATGCCCAAAAAAATAAAAAGTGTGATAAAAATAGTAAGAGTTTGTTTTTTATTGGCGTAATTTAGGCAAGGGGGGGGGAAATAAAAAATTTAAAAGTGATGTAAATAAATCACTCCCATTAGTATAAAGTAAAAGAAAAGGGGAGAATTCATTAAGGGATATATAGGGAAACTGCCCAATTTGGAACATGAGCGGGAAATATGAAAAAACCAATCCGTTTTTTATTGGAGTTTAAAAACAAAGGGCCTAAAAGATAGAAAGAGCCGCCCAGGCTTATTTATAATTCCTAAACGTCTTTTTCATGGGTTGAAATGTATGGCGGTAGGATTTAATTTGGCCTAAAAATTTCACCTAGGGAGAACCTGTGTGATTGGTTAGGCATAAAGGGTACTGTAAATGGACCAATATAGAAAAAGTGGATGGACATTGTGATTGGTGTTTTATACACCCAGGAAAAATTAAACTACCCAAAGGGGGAAACAAGACTATATTCTCTAGAAATGACTAGGGGAGTGTGCATAGGGGTATTCCCTCCGTAAGATAGTTTTAAAACGGTTTCTAAAATATGAAAGGTGTTCTAAACTGAGGGAATCGGTAGGTGTGAATAAAGTTTCGTAGGTGACTAGATGGAATAAGCGAGTAGGTTCCTATGTTTGCTAACCATATTGCGGGATAGATTTCTTAGGAGATTAAAGTTGTTACTCCTATTCCAAGGAAAAAGCTACATCTATTAAAAATAAATTACAAATACCTCTCAATAAAAAGGGGGGGGGTTTTGCTTTCTAGTAGGGTTTAGAATTACGTGGCCTCTATAACTTAATTGGGAATAGAATTCAAGAACCCCCAGTGTGACTGAAGGGATTCTCGTAGGTTTTCTAAAAATTTGGGGTATAACATAGAGAGGTACTTTTTAATCGAAGTGTAAAACCCCCCACTTTCTACAACTCTGCGGGTTATTTTTTTACTATTTTCGAGAAAAAAATAATAATAATAATTCTAATAGAACTGCTACTTTCATGTTTTTTCGGGTTTGGGGCCAGAAAGGACTAGATTTTTTTGGGCGGTTAGCTGCTAGATCTTTTAATATAAAATTTTCATACATAATTGGGCCCTTTTCGGAGATAGGGTTTGCAGTCTATAGATCCAAAACTCCCCCTTTTTTTTAAAGGGGCCCGTAGACGATTTGTTTTTTCCGGGGAAAGTGTCGATTGGAAAGGTGTTTTTTATGATTTAAAATCTTTTTAAGGGCCCTCATACAGGACGGGAGACACTCTAAGTAGACCCCCCTTTGATCAGCTTAGGGCCCATTTAGCCGGAGATGCAAAGGTCGGGGGTTCTTTTCCCACATATTGGGATGTTTACAGATGCAATCAATGACAAATTCCAAATAGCTTTTAAAATTTAAAGGGCCATATTTGAGGAAAACGTTATTTTAGTATGTTGGAAGTGATTTGTGATTGGGTAAAGCTTAAACAACATAAACATTGGGGGGGAACCCGCATGGAGAACCCCCAGGATTGGTAAATTTATTTTTTGGAGTATCCCTGTGGTTTCTGAAGACGGGGGGGGGCTATGAGATTTTTAATATTGGGTCCCTTCATAGATTATGCCTGGTTACAGGTATCTTGGTCCAAAAAGGATCTTTTTTTATTTAATCCCAAATATCTATTAAAGTTTTTTGTTTCTTGATCTAACATTGTATCTAGTAATTAGGGAAAATTTGGATTTTTTTCTTTTTATCCTCATCTTTTTTATTATTATTTGACTTTTTTCAATTTTTTAAGGAATTTTTTGGGGAATTCTGGGAACCCTTTCTCTAGCGTTTTGTAAATTTGTGGTACTTTTTTCTCTTTAAATCTTTTTTTAAAGGGTTTGATTTGGTGTTTACAATCCCTTTTTCAGTGCAATTTTTTCAATTCTCTTGAATTGTCCTAGGGTAAAAATTGCACAACCATGGTTTATGGGGTTTCCTTTTGAAATTGTATAGGTGTTGTGTCGACTGACTTGAAATACGTGGGGTTTTGTTAAATTTCCCTGATTCAAAGATATCTGTAGATCCAAAAATTGATATGTTCTTACTTTTTTAGATACAAATTTTTACCCTTAGTGTTTTATTTAGGTGGTTAATGAAGGGGGTGATTATTTCAGAGGGTCCGACCGACAAAAAAAGGTCGTCTTGAACCTTTTTACAGAGAATATTGTTGGAATTCAATTAGGGGTTTTAAAAGTATTCTTCTTCGTAGGCCCCAAAAAAAAATTAGCATACAGGGGGCTACTCTTGTTCCCATGGCCGTCCCCTCGTCTGCCTATAGGTGGCGCCATTGGGTGAAAAAAATTTTCTCCCAAATAAAATTCACCCTTTTAGTAAAAATTCTTTTTTTGTGAAGTGAGGGAAGAATCCTGCCCGTATCTGGGGTGAACTTTGCAGTCAAATTTGTGCTGGGTGTTAGAGTAAAGTGCTGATACGTCGGCATGATAAATATAAATTTTTTATTTCTGGAAGTTCGGATAAAAATTTTATAAGTTGTCCATCCCTAAGGGGTTTTTAAAATTGGTAAAAAAACGGTTTAGGTGTAGGTCGAGGTAGTGGGATATTGGCTTTATGGAATTAATCCCTGGAAATTATGGGTCTTCCGGGGGGGTTTATCAGGGCCTTGTGAATTTTTTTCAAAAAAAAAGAAAAAAGGAATACTGGGGGTCTGAATATAATAAAGCTTTTTTTTTTAATTTCTAAAGTGGCTGATAGGGGTTCATTTAAGAATCTTTTAAAAGTTTTTGTTTTCAGCCGGAAAAGGGTCAGCTCTACATATTTTATGTAGGTTATGTCTTCAGGGTGTTGCGCTTCATTATTTTTTGCACTGTAGTAAGGAAACAGTGCCCCCCCCCGTTGCTGGCCTGTGACAATTGATTTGTTGTTTTCTTTAGATATTTTGAGCTTTCAATTCTCTCGGTTTTAGGGTTTGGATTTGTTTGGTGGGTATAATCATCTTTATTTCATCCCTAAAATTTTTGAAAGGGTTTGAGATGGTTTCCCTTTAGAGAACCGGGGAAAATTTCGATTTTCCTTTTTAATTGTACTTTAGGGAATGGAACACTGTCAGTGGACACTTCTACTGATGTAGGGCGAAGTGTCTAGCAAAAATGAGTTTGCGGATTAATTGGAAAAATCCAGAACAAATCAATGGTTATTTTTTATTTGTTTGGGCAAAAGAGTAAACCTTTGTTGTATTGGATTTTATTTATTTAACGTGTGTTTTTAAAAAAATTAAATTTTACTTTATTTTTTAAACTATTGGTTTTGGTAGAGATGGGCTCAGTTCTGATGGGGGAAAACTTTTTTTTACGCTGGGGGCCCCGCTCTGCATCCCCTAGTGTGTTTTTTTCTTTTTGCCCCTGTTTTGATTTTTTGGGGACTCTTGATGGCGGAATGGAGCCGGAGGTTTCCCCTAAGGGGGGGGTTTTTCTCTAAAAAAAGAGGTTATTATACCTTCTAGGGTTTTTCTCTGTGGGGGATCGTGGGCCCAAAGATCTAAGATGTTATAGGGAAGATTTGGGGTAAGGTTGGGGTATAAACCCGGGGGTCAAAAGGAAAATCACTTTTTTTAGGGGTATGCCCCTTTTTTAATTTTTTTCGAATTTTTTCCCCCGGGTATTTTTGCTTTTTCTTAAGTGTCGAGGGGAAAGTATTTTGTTAGGGTTTTAAATTTTTTCTTTCCCAGTGGATCAAGATTTGATCCACTGGAGGAGTCCCCAGTGATAAATTTTGTAAAATTTCTTTCAAATAAAGACATGGTTTTGTATGACAGTTGGCTGATATCTGGAATGACCGGAACGTTTTCAGGAGGTTCAGGTTTTCCAATTTTAACCCTTTTATTAGGGTGTCATGGCTTTTCCTGTGGATTAGGGGAATTTTTTACCTCTTTTTTGGGGGGGCACCCTCAAAAACCTTTTAAAATTTGTAGCGATGAATTACAGATGATTAAAACCCACCAAACAAAATTGAAACCTAAACCGAGACGAATTGAAAGTCTCAATAGTCTGAAAAAAAACAAATCAATTGTCTCAGGCCCCAGACAAGGGGGGGGGGGACTGTTTTTCCTTGACTACAGTGCAATCAAAAAATAGAA